>VDFB02281492.1:20740778-20939179 GCA_007258455.2 Sequoia sempervirens | reverse complement strand
AGAGGTTCCGTAGAGGCAAAGAGTAAATAATATGGAGTTGACATTAAACATGGACGCCTAGATAAACTGGTTCAAATGAGAATTCAATCAAGACAAAACATGGTTTAATTGATATTCAATCGAGACTCTGTTCTTAGTGGAAGACAACTATTTCCAAAGATGTTTAAAAGAAGCTGTCTGACATTAACAAACATTCAGACAGTAATTTTAAAAGAGATGAAGGCTGGTAAATTAACCACTATTGGGTTTGAATATAAACTTCTTATGTCATTCTATGACTTGGTTTTCAAATTTAAGAAATTCTCCACCTCTTTTCATTTTCTTTTATCTTTTTATTTTAACTCCTTACTTCAGCCTATACAATTCTTACTACTCAAGCATTCTTGTTTTCCTTCTCAATTTTTTTTCCCCTTGCTTTGCATGCTTATTCTTCCTTTTGCTTCCTCTATTCTTTATGGTTGGTCATTACTCTTTTTTTTTTTTAAAGCTCTATCTTCCTTATGTTACCTCTATCTTCTTTTTTTTTCTTGTTCTCTTTTAATCACTGTCTTTATTATTTTTCTTTCTTTTTTAATAGTTTTTGAACTATCTAAAATATGTCCATTTGTTTATCATTATTCAATCATTCTTTTATTCCGTGTATATAATTTTTCAGGATCTTCTTTCAATATTTCTCTTTTCTCCTTTCAATATAGTATTTTCTTGCACTTGTTTGATACTTATTTTGAGACATTTATCTGTTTGACATTTTGAACATTCTAAGAAGTTAGAAATTCACAATATTCAAACTTATTTTTATGATCCAAAATTTTATATAAAATAGTACAACACAAATTTGTTATTTCAAACACATATATATTGTTTTTATTTTAATAAGATCAATTAAGAAAATATTTGACCACATTTAAAGTTATGAACTTTAATATTTATGATAAAAGTATATTTGTAATACATATTTATGCTCATTAAGACAAATATTATTAGTAAATATGCAACTAATCTAAATACAATAGTTGAGAAACTAAATGTATAATAAATGCTTAGCAATTAAATGTAGAGGGATTATGTAAATAGCTTTTGCAATAATGATGATGAATACAATAAATATGCTTGTTATCTTAAAACTATAATAATTTTAGAAACTAGTGGATATCAAATTTGGATTGTAAATTATCAATCTTGCACTTCATAGAAATGATTTGAAATTTTGAACTTTTCTATTTATGGTAATATTTATTTGTAGCTAATTATTTTCTATTGAAACTTACATTACCCGAATATTTGAGTATATTGTTACATCACAATTGGTGGAATTTAATAGTAAGCTAGAAAGATTGGTGGATCACAAAGGTCATGTTCTCCCAAGTCAACTCCCAATTGACTAGACTAATCTTATGTCATATCCCCTAGAATTAATTTAATTTTCTTACATGACCCCTATCCCTATAGTAATTTGCACTGAAGAAAATTTACTTCAAACTTGTTAACTCCAATATGAGGCTGACTCACAAACCCTAAGGCATTGGAGGGTGAACCTAGTTTCTTCCTTACAGATTTGTTTTGTTCAAAACTATCTAAGCAGAGGAAGAGGATGTGGTAGCTGAAATTATTGCTTGGGCCTACAAGATGCCATGATGATGAGATGGCACATCTCTCTGTGTGTTTTTTTTATGCTCATTAATTCCTCCATTCATCCTCCTCTGTTTTGATAGTCGCTAGGGTCTTCCACATGATTATTTTATTTGCAGGTAGAGTTTTTTTTTCTTTTATTTTTCTTTTAGGAAATGTCATATATTCAACAATCGTTAGAGTGTTCAACAATAAGTTCATTCAACATTAATCTATTTCTCATATTGTCAGTTGTTGGCTCTTTTGTTATAGGAGAATGGATTTACACAACATGACAAAATCTATGAATACCCATTGCTTGGAAGGGTTGTTGGGTTCCATGTACACATGGAAGCTTGGGAAGATGAAGTTATGAGGGGAATGGAAACCTAGTGCTTTATTATTAAATATAACTATCCTAATTTTTGTTATTCTTTTAGTTATATCTATTGATTTACAAAACACAAAACAACTCAAATTCATAAAGGGGTGATCCAATTGATAGAGGCGACCCTACTAGAGTAGGGATCATAACACCTTAGTAGTAGTTGAATGTGGGTCGCTTCAATGAGTTCTCCTTGGAAAGTTATTTGTATAGAAGGGCGACACCCTTGAAGGATGCCTATAATCACACTTGCATTTTTTTTTATATATATAGTGGTCCTAAACTCAAGCTATCTAATACATATGGGGGCCCTCTACTTAGTAAACATAATCCTTTGTTTGATAGAGGAAGGATTTAGTATCAATATCAATACATTATTTTATTTTTTGTGTGTTTGTAATCTTCTATGATAGGGAAGATCGAGAGGGATGACACCCATTAACCACAACCTCAATGGATAAAAAATGAAAAGAGTCAAATGACCCTAATGATCATATTAGTAACATTCCTTTGTTTATTTTTCTACAATAAAGTAATAAAATAGGCTTTCTTGTTATTTGATATTATATTAAATTACGAAATGATAGAACTAGAATTTAACCTCCTCTTGCTATATTTTTTTTAGGGTATTAATCATTGGGTTGTTAGTTTTTTCCAATTTTTTATTCTATTTTGTCAGTTTTTAGTTTTAGTCAGTTTGTTTGGTAGACAGTTTTATTGGAATTAATCTCAACTACTCACTATACTCCTTGCTCTACAATGATGAAATATCTTTTCTAATTTCTTCACATGCCTCCACTGTCTTCTCATTCTTTGTATTAGGACAATTGAATTAAATGAAAATCTCCTCCACTGGATTCTAATGATATCAGATTGTATTTGTAATTAATTATTTTTTGCTTTTTATTATTGCTTCCATCTTGTCAGGAATATACATAGAGTTTGGTGGTTCATTTTGTAAGGGGTTTTTTATGATTGTGAAAAAATAGAGAGCATAAAGTTTTTGGCTATAGCAACAACACTTAATGTAACAATATTTGTGTTGTATCAATTGATTTAAAAACATGAATAGGGGAATGTGCAAAGGAAAATTTTGAGGATGAAAGAGTAGCACCTCTGCAAATGTAATCAATTTTTTTTTTAAGCATATGGAATATAAATTATATTAATACATGTAATGTAGAAAAATATAACCCTTTATATTTTCTAGGCCCTCATATTTAAATTAGACTTTAAAATGCCTTAATTTATTATTGTTAAATGAGTCTTAGATTAGCTTTTGAAAAGAACTTTTGGTGACTAGCATACATTTTCTACCCTTCTCTAATTTTCATTCTATTTTCTAGTTTTGCAAATATTGAGTTTAATATTGTTGTTTCAAGTGTTAGATTTTATTTTGATGTTGATTTGTTATTTTTTTTTTCTCCCCAAAATGTTATTTGACCTTGACCCCCATCCTTCAGTCATAAGGAAATTTGTAGATTCTCTCTTAGAGTTGATTCACCTAAGGGTTGTTAATAAATTATTTGTGGGGATCTCATTTCCTAATGAAATATTGAGATATAGGTGTGTCATATCTTCTTTGTTATCACTTCATTTTAGATCACTTCCACACACACCTATTTTTCAATGTTTCATTTTGGTGAACCCAAATTTTGAGCATCATATCTTGCTAATTTGGATTCCATTTTGATCGCTAGATCTATGTTTTGCATTCATTTGCATTGCATTGCATTGATTTGCATCTCATTTAGGGTTGTTCACTACATTAGTTTGCATCTTGTTTAGGGTTTTAGGTTTGCATTTTTGCATTCTTTAAAATCTAGAAATTTCAAAAATATCAGTCATTTTGTATAATGTTTACATAACATTGCATCATCATTGATTTACATTAAAAAATTGAATCAAAATTGCATCTCAAATTAGGTCTTTTTGCTTGTAATTTAGCACTTGATTTAGACCTCATTTTATAAAAAAATGAAACTGTAACTCACTATCTAAAAGAAGAACTTGAAAACCATAGAAATCATCTCAAAAAATTGCAAATTAATTTTTAAAAACCCTAAAGTGAGACCCATTTTCCCATGGGTGAATGAGTCCCTGATCAGGGTTTTTTTTGAAATTATGAGCATTAAAATCACCGTTTCTACATTTTTGGTCCTATTATTCTGATTGTTGTTTTAGTTTCCAAATTTTTTTTTTATCTAAAATTGTTCATATTAATCATAATTGGTCAAATTCAATGAAAATTTTGAATTCAAAATTAAATCTAAAAGACATCATTTTTTAAGTTTTTTCATAGCATAATTAGAAAATTATCTTGTTTTAATCTGAAATTTACAAAATGTTTGCATCCTTCCTTTACAAGTTTGAAGAAAATTTTAATACCAAGAATGATGATCATTCTTCGAAAAATTATCCTAGCTATGAGAGTCTCTTAGTGCAAGAGGATGAAACCATTAACACCACCTTGTCTAGTGTCCATTCACATCCCACTTATGAGAATATTTTAATGCAAGAGAAAAAAACTATGGATCATATTGACAATCATAAAGATTCTTCTCCTAACACCCCTCTTCTTTGTGATGAAAGTATTGTTCTATTAGAAGATCCAAACATTGAATGTCATGAGTGTTGATGTTATAGCGGTGAGAGATATATTTCTCTCAATATTTAAATAATAAATAATTAATAAGGCAAGTCGGCCTTAATTATAAATTACATTTTATATTTTTGTTCCTTAAAAGAAGCCGACCTAAAGGAAGAGACACCTTGGTTTGTATATATACAAGGTGAAGCTGATTCATCAAATCATCAATTCATTCTTATTCCAATTCACACCTTAAAGATTGCAAGGAGTTTCATATTTAGTTGTATCAAGAGAAAAATTCATCATTTATTTTATCAAGTTCTCCCTTGAGAAGGGTCTAATTATAAAGTAAATTTCTTCTCTTTTCATTCAATATAGAAGAGATATATTTTTGGCTGGGTTTTTCTCCCTCAAGGAGGGTTTTCTTAGGGTATTTGCTGTGTTCTATTGTTCATCATTTTGTATTTTTGCTTATCTTCATCTCTGATCTAAAATTAACATTGTATGAGAGCTAGGTTTAAGAAAAGATCTGATGATATTTGTTTTAAGCAGTATAAGACAACCCTTTATTTTCCTTTTGTTAGTTGAGCTAGATCCTTCGGTGGAGGTTGGAAAAAGAGGTGATAAAATACTTTGATTGAGCTTAGGCTTTAGCCAAAATGTCTTTCAGTCTCAATTCCTCCCCTACATATAACCATTAACTCAAGCAACAGTTCTAAAGGTTGGCATCTTCTTTGGCAAGGGATCACCATTGTGTTTGGGCCACTTTCATGTGACAAGGAAATAAGTCATGCCAAACACTTGCATTTCCATTATTTGTAGTATAGAGGTCATGTGATGAGAGTAACAATATTACTTTGAAGAACCACAATCACTTGTGTTGTCATACTATTGTTGACTTCCCGAGTAGAAAATACGACAATCAAATGAGACAAAGGAAGGATAACTATTATCGACTGGGAACTCAGTTAGAATTTGAATATATTCAAGTTGGAAATAATAATTCTTTGGAGAAATGAGATGTATGAGGATTTATATATCAAATGGAGATATTGGAATTGCCTATGTAGCAGGTCTTGGCTTGGGGGTGACAATACCAAAGTTAGAGATCTCCTACACCATAAGAAGTGAAAATGATTTGCATACTGAGTGCACTAAGGCCACAAATTCCTAGTTGGAATGAAATTTGAAGGATCGACATTGGAATCAAATGCACAAGTTATTGAGTGTTGGTATTGGGAGCAATCTCAAAGGTGTACTACATGAAAGAGGAGACATATCATCTATGATCTAGGAATCATGAGAGTTGCTATTTATTGGTAGTTAGATTTCGTTCATAGCCTATGTGTAAGTTACATGAGTCAACATAATCCATTGGATAGAGTATAACACTCCTGGGCTGAGTTGACACCATTTTCGTGTCTCCTCACTCCAACGCAATCTTGAGAGTCTCTTGTCAACAGTGAATCCATCCTGGCATATAACTGGGAAGACCTCACATTCCTTTCGTTAGGAGCTACAAGCCACCTATCATACGATTCCATTGGACATAGAAGTGCTTTCCCTCATTTTCGATTCAAGCAAGGCACAAGTCCATTATGAGAGAAATCATGATTTACATGTGGCTTCAAGATTGTGATTGTGTGACTAATTTGAGGATCGAAATATAACTCCAAGCCACAATAGTGCTAAGATGGGTTCAGTCTATATTGCTTTCCAATGATTCGTGTGTTGTGTCATTATTAGGACCATGCCAAATGGTCATTTACTACATCAATCCCTTTTCTTAATAACCTGATATTCATATCAATGAGAACTTGATGGAAAGCCTAACCCTTGAGTAGAAGTAAGAATGCGAGTTATGTTCTTTTGATGTGCTTCAATAGATTAAATTTGTGTGGTAGATGTGAGTAATGTTTACCATAAGCTGAGTTGATAATTTGTATTGAAAATATCTGTGTTGTGTTGGTTATGGTCCTACATAGAGTTGCGGATATATGTGTTGTGTAAAGGAATTTGTTAGCATGACTATGATGAAGGCACAAACCTGAGACACAAAAAATCAACCACAAAAACAAGAGAATAGTTTTATTATTCAGAAAATGGAACTTCTTACATGTAGAGGATCTCAAATCCCCAAGTTCTTCAACACATGCAAGCTACAAAAAGCTACAGAATAACCCTTTTGCAATATGCGAGCTTGTCCCCAAAAAGTTACCCAAAAATTAGAAAACCCGCCCATAAATAGAGCTCCTCATTTGTTTGGAGCCAAAACAACATTCAATTTGAGTTTAGGCGGTTTGGCGCCAAAAATTTACAACATGAAGTTCAAATTTCAAAAGAGCATTTGCAATGGTATCTTCTAGAAAGTGTGCCAACTTCGAGGGGTCATAACTTTTGATCCAGGACTCCGATTCGCGAACCATTCAAACCATTGGAAAGGTCTCGAAGTCAAGAACGCGCTCAAAATTTGCTACGCCGATTTCAGCAAGTTTCAGGGCCATTCTGGAAGCTCTAAGTGCCTCAAATCCCACTCGAAAGATTTTCAAGTGCAAATCTAGGAAACTAAAACTGCAATATATTTCAACCCATGAACCGAAATGAAAAACTGTAAATTGGGAATTTCATTATGACGAAAAGGGTATCCAAAAATATAAAAAAATCTAAAAACTGAGAAACTTGAAATTTAACTATTTTTGGGTGATGCAAGATTGCCCTTACACCACTAGATGCTCCTGCATCAGACTGTTATAAAAAAGAGGGGACCGAATCTAATATGTCTTGTGAGCTATATAGAAGATAGTTTAGAAGTTACTCTGATGTTAGATGATTCTGAGTTAAGATGAGCCTTTTAGAGGAGAACTTTTTTTTTGTGCAATGTCGAGTTTGAGTATAGTTTTTTTTAAGTCACAGAATGAGCCAACTATAGGAAATGGTTGGATATGTTCTTCAAAGTATTCTTGCTAAATCTAAAGTGAATGACATAGATTCAAATCTGACATCAATTATTTAGATCGTATGATTTACAGAGGTTGTGGTTTCTTTTGAGTGGTGATCACTGGCATAAGATCCTTTAGAGATACCATTCTTTCATTATGAGTTGTTTCATGCTAGTTTTGAAGATTTTGAGTGTGACTTTGAAATGAAAGGTGAGCTGCATTTTTAGTTGTGATTGGTTGGTCACATCGATACCATTCTCTATGTGCATGGACTGTGATGGTGCCTTGATTCATTGAGAGGCCCAGTTCTATATAGAATATGTTGGGTAAATAATGTGTTTGAGAAATCTAAGTTGAGCAGATTGTCTTTTGTTGCACTATTATTAGCTTTTCCAAGAAAAAAATTTGAGTAAAAATGAAAGAAATATATATCAGAATCAACAAAGATAAGTTCTATTTTCTTTAATTAATCTATCTAATTATATTTGCTTCATGCTTCATTTGTGTTTTGATTTTATGAACTATTATTTATCTCTTTAAAATGTAGGATTGATCGAGGAGAAAAAGGATGATGGATTAATTATTTACATAAGGAATTCAAAGGAGGAAGGGCTTGAGGCATCATATGAGTAAGTCATGTCGGCTGGAGAAATGAACAAACATGAAGTATTAGCTTGTAACCATGAGACTAAGTTGGTGACACATAACTGTAGACATCTCTTGAGGGAACAAAGTTGGGTCAGCCTTGGATGGAGAATTTGCATCAGTAAAGAAGATTGAAAAAGATGAAGACACTAAACAATGAAGAATCTATACAGATTTTTGTTGTGATCAATTACTTCAAAGAGGAGGAAATGACATTTAGAGGGAGTTAAATTCTAAGGATTCAAAGCTCAAGTTGAGAGCATGTCCAAGAGAAGGATTAAGGTTCTGAGATTAGTCAATAGAGGGGAGTTCACTTCTAGAGGATTTCTTTGCAATCTCTAAGGAAAGGATCAAGAGGGAGTTCTGTGACTCACTAAGAAGAAGTGAAGGTGTCAAGCTAAGTGGGTTGCAATGGTTGGAAGACCTCTTTAGCTAAAGAGAAAAAAATTATACAAGATAGCCAATTTGGATTTTACATTGGTAGCTCCACAAACCTATTTAGAATAGAGTGATCTAGGATGAGGTCGAGGAGGACAGTCTTGAACTCTCTACAGTACTAGAGGTGTGCACTAGAAACAATTTCTCTAAGGAAAGCATTGCAAGAAATCTTGGACGAGGAGGTCAGAAGATTGATGCAAGTACTTGGAGCTTCATGGGGAGTCACATCATGATGAAGATTTGCTGTAATGTATGTTTCTATAAGACAGAGAAATATGAGGTGAAAGCCCTTGTAGTGTATATTTCTCTGAGATGAAGAAACACGAGGTGAAAGGATTTGTAGTGTATATTTCTCTGAGATGGAGAAATATGAGGTAAAATCCCTTGTAGTGTATATTTCTTTGAGACAGAGAAATATGAGGTCTGATCCCTTGTTCATCTTTGAGATTGAGGTGAGATATCATGTTGAGAGACTATGTGATGAACCCTTTTGTAATTTTTTTTTTCCACACATGAGAGTAGCCATGGTGGATGCCATGTTGAGAGACTCCATGATGACATCATGTTGAGAGACTCCATGATGGACACTTGTATGTGTTTTTCCTTCCACACATGGGAGTAGCCATAGTGGATGTCATGTTGAGAGACTCCGTGACGACATCACGTTGAGAGACTCTATGATGAAATCTTTTCCATAAATGGGTGTAGTCATTGTGGGTGTCATGTTGAGAGACTCCATGACATGGATATCTGGAAAGATACCTCCCTAGATAAGAGGGAGTGTTGATGTTATAGCAATGAGAGATATCTTTCTCTCAAGATTTAAATAATAAATAATTAATAAGGCAAGTCAACTTTAATTATAAATTACATCTAATATTTTTGTTCCTTAAAAGAAGCCAACCTAAATGAAGAGACACCTTTGTTTTTATAAATACGAGGTGAAGTTGATTCATCAAATCATCAATTCATTCTTATTACAATTCACACCTTTAAGAATTTCACATTTTAGCAGCATATCACCATCTTTAGAAGTAGATCAAATTATAAGGAGTTTCATATTCAGATGTATCAAGAAGAGAAATTTATCATTTATTGTATCAAGTTCTCCCTTGAGAAGGGTCTGATTGTAAAGCAATTTTCTACTCTTTTCATTCAATATATAAGAGATATATTTTTGGCTCAGTTTTTCTCCCTCTAGAAGGAGGGTTTTCCCAGGGTATTTTCTATGTTTTGTTACATTCATCATTTTGTATTTTTTCTTATCTTCATTTCTGATCTAGAATTAACAATGAGAATTCTATTTGTGACTCTTCTGAAGACATCCTGGCTCAAGAGGATGAGATCATAGATACATATTTTAACATTACTTAAATTCCTCACCTTCAATCATCCATAAATACCCCTTTCACTTATGAAAGTGATATGATGAAACAAGACACAATCATTGATAACATGTACCATAGAAAAAAGGCAACTTGCTTAATTTGGGAATATTTGGTGATAAATTGAACTTTAGGAGGCCTTGATTTAGTGTTGTGAGGTGTTTTACACATTAAAACTAGGTCTTGTACCCTTATAAAATGCATTTGTTAATGTCCTGTGAAGGTGTTGTGAAGTGTTGTAAAAAATTTCTACACTTTGAACAAGACTCCTTTCATTACAGTTCACCTAAAAATCACCTTTTTCATCACTTATTAAGTCCTATTTTTAAATGTTCTAAAGTCTTGTAACAATATTTCACATTCTTTCTAGGCTTAATTTCACTATTTACACCTTTCTTATGATTTATTTGACCCCTTTATGCACTCATAAGACTTAATTAAGTGTGTTTTTGAATGTAAACCTGACAAACAACATTAAATGCAAGGGTGATCCCACAATATTGGTTTACAATTTTTGGCAAAACTCGACACTGAAATATTTTTTTAACTAAATCTTCACTTTCGGGCACCTATAGCAGCTAAACTGTGAGAAATTTGAAGATGATGAAAACTAGATTTTTGTGATTTTTTTTTTTTTTTTTTGTAGATTCTAAATATATATTTTTAAAATATTTGGAATCAAATTTTCATTTTTTCCATCTCCCTCAAAAACTAGTTTTTTGAACACAACATTTTTAAAAAGTGGCTCACCATATAAGCATAATTTTTTTCTATGAAGGATAAAATTCTAATTATTTTTAATTTAGATTTTAACTCCAATATCTAGTGCTTCCACTTTGTTCGATAGTTTTTATTAAATATTTTTTCTTTAATCAAGTTTCAAATTCAAACCAACAATTCAGATATAGCGACCATATAACACAAATTTTATTGTATGTATCAAAATTATTTTTATTTATTTTTGTTGGATGAAGGACTTCAATATCTGGTGCACTCATATTTTTTAATTTTTTTTTGATAATTTGCTATTTTTCCACATGTAGAACAGAGAGCTTGAAACCTACATTCACAAGAAATAAAAAATAAATATAATAAAAAATTCAATATATTTAAAATTATACTTTCTGGGAAGATTATAATAAGGACTACATACTTACAAAAAATAAATTTTAAATGAATTCATTTTATCCCCCAAAAGGTACATCAAAAGTGGTTTTTTATCAACATTTTGATAGGTGTAAAGGAGACTCTGTTATAGGTATGGTTTAAAACTAGCGGGGTTTTATCCAAAGGTGTTTGAAATAAGGTAGTTTGCTCAAACCCTCTTTAATTGGAATTCTTTAAATTGAACTTTTTAAGGCTTAAATCATTATATTTTCTAAAAATATGTGATTTCAACAAAAATTAGATTCTCCTAGAAATTGTAAACTAGCTTTATGGAATCACCCGCAACTTAATTCCCAACACCCACTTACAAGTCCAAGGTGGGACCCATTCAACATGGGTGGTGAATGAGTCCCTCTTAGCTCCAAATTCAAAATAATTCAAAATTTCTTTCGGGTTTTTATTCAAAATGACCTTATGTCAGCCTATGATCTATTATTGGGTAATTAGGGCATACGTGTGTATAAATAAGTGTTTTTACATCCATTTCAACCCCAATTATTCTCTTAACTCATTCACAACTTCATTCATCATCTATCATCTCTATCAAGTCAAGCAAGTTAGGGTTCTTACATTCTAGGTTATCAAGATAGCTTTCAAGGATATTCAAGGGTAGATTCTTCATGTTTTTTTATAGAAATTCAAGATCAAACATCATGGCAAGGTATTAAATTCATTATTGCATGATTTATTACATTATTTTCTTCATTTGGTTTAATTACCTAAAAGGGGTTTGATTGAGGCAAACCTCCATGCCCTAACATCAAACATTTCTCTTTCTTGTCTTGTGTGTTTGCAGATTTAAACATCTTTGAGATTTATAAATCATTGAATATTGTGGTGTAAAGTTATTCAAGTCATCTCTTCATTAGAAAAAGAAAAATATCAACAAAAAATCACTTTCAGGCCCGAATTCAACAATTTTAGAACTAAACACCTAGAGAAGCAAAAAGTGTTGATTGAAGGCTCTTGCTTCCACCTATGAATATTCATAAATTAAAAAGTGAACTCATTCGCCATGGGTGGCAAATGATTCCCACTTCCAAGCTAGTTTTGGTTTTCTACATTTTTAGACAACCATTTGTCTGAAACAATTTTCAGAATGATTTTATAGAACTTGGACTAATTAGCATCTAAATTGATCATAGATCTAGCCTCACATTGATCTTGCATTATGATTTGTATGGATTCATTTGCATGCTAGGTTTGAAAATTTTCATTCATAAAAAGTGCATTTAGGTTGCTTTTTTTAGCATATAAATTCATTTAAATTTTTTGAAATTCTACATTTTAACCTAGGTCTACATCATAGAACTCATAAAACATCAAAACCACTCCAAAATTTTTGAAAATTCTGAAAAAATTCCATACTAGGACTCATTCACCACCTTGGATGAATTAGTCCCTTTTCACCCCTGGAACTACCCTTTACAAAATTGAAAACCCTATTTTTCAACTTATGTTTGCTGCCATTACCTAGCTATATTAGTGGGCCCTAAGTTCTTGTTACATGCATTTCATTTAATCTAGTTTAATTTTTCTCATTTCATGCATTGCCTAATTTCAAATTTGCATTCCCACATCATTGCATAGAATAATCAGTCAATTATCATCTAAAATTGTATTTCATTTCAACATTTTACATTGTATTTGGAGTTAGCATAGATTGTTATTTCAAAATGTTAGTTTCAATCTTCTCCAAATTTTTGGAGAAAAAGTTAGGCACTAAGCATTCTAGTCATTCATTCAATGCATTCCCTAGTTATGGTATTCTCTTAGCACAAGAGAGTGAAAATTCTAATGCTTGTGTTAAACTTAAAATTCTTCCTATTTCTCCCATTTATGCGGATGATGTGTTAGAATGGAATAGAAACATAGATAAACATTATGATCATAATTGTACTTTTCTCAATACCTCTCCTTTTAATGACAAAGGTATCTTGGTAGGAGAAGGCCCAATCATTGAGAATCATGAATGTCTTGTTTTTCCTTCTCCTCATTCCCCTTTGGAATATGTTACACAACAAGAGCATGAGATCATAGACAACTTTCTAAATACCACCTTACCTAGTCTCCATAACCATGACGATGAAACTTGTTCATCTCTTAATATCCCTCCTCGATGTAAAGAGGATGGGTTGGTATTAGAAGATATGCCTATTAAGAGTCATGTGAATCTTAATCCTCCCTTACCTAATGATCCTTCCATTTGGGATGATCTCTTTGAAAATCCTATTCTCCTCCCCTTGATGTCTCTTCTCTTCAAGATGAAGCTTCTTTACAACATCTAACCATGACATGTGATGCAAATCTTGATTGTTGATGAGGGAGCAAACCCGAGACACAAAAATAATACACACAACTAGAAAAATTTATTATTATTCAATAATGGAAATATTACATGTAGAGGATCCCAAATCCTTGAGCTTTGTGATACATGCAAGCTAAAAAAGTTTCAAAAATTATAGAAAATTACAGAAGTTCCCCTTTCGCAGCATGAGAACTTTTTTTCCCCAAAAAACTACACAAAAATTAGAAACTAGCCCATAAATAGCCCATTTTCGGTTTGGAGCCAAAAATAATATTTGAGATAAGATTTTTGGAGGTTTTGGTGCCAAAAGTTACAATTTGAAATTCAAAAACTGAGTCCTAATAAAGAAATTGGAAATTTTCCAAAAATTGCCCAACTTCTAGAAGCCATAACTTTTGATCTGGGACTCCGTTTTTTGAAGCGTTTACATTGTCAGAAAGGTCTCGAAGTGAAGAATGTACTAAGAACCCGCTCCACTACTTTCAGTGATTTCTAGGCCCATACAGGACTGTTTACTGCCTCAAACTGGACTCAAAAGTTTTTTCAAGGCAAAAAGAAAAAACTGAAACTTGAATAACTTTCAAACTGTGAATGATCTTGACTCGATTCTTTTGCAAAAGTGCTTATTTTCCATCCTTAAATTTCCCATAAATTTCTAACTTCCCATTCCTTCAAATTCACACCTGCTAAAAATAGTAGTTGAGCAAAAAAAGCAGTTCTAAAAGTTGGGAACTCTTATTCGAGGAAAAGGGTATCCATAAAGCAAAAACATCTACAAAAATTAAAAAAAGGGAGCATAAATGGAAATCATATTTTTGGGTGATGCAATATTTCCCTCACACCACTGGATGCTCTTGCAACAATTGCCACTTTCCTTAAAGCTCTCCTACTAGGGTAGATGTTATGGCACAATACAACGAGATTATGGACAACAATCCAATTTTCCCCTCTCCTAATATCTCTCCTATTAGTGAAGATGATATTATGGTGTTACAAGATCCAATCACTGAGAATCTTGAGAACCTTATGTGGGAAAAAATTATGGAACAAGATAATTCAACCATGGATAGCTCCCTTCCTTATGATGATAATATTTTGGAAGAACCAATCCTTTAATTTCAAGACCATTTGGATTATGGTTCTCCTAACAACTCTCCTCCTAAGGAGACTATTCTAATCCAAGAAAATAATGAGTCTTCCTTCTAGATCATACCAAACATGTGATTCTAGATTTCCCTTTATTAGGGATACATCAAACCAAGCCCACCAAGGTTATGAATGCACAAGTATGCATTAGATCCGCCTCGATCAATGAACAAAAAACATACCCCATGGGACATCCTAAGAATCCTCTACTTCTTTACTCACCATTACACACACAAAAAAATCAACACCAACCTGAACTCATACTTTACCCACCTAGGAATAATGTTTCATACCAACCAAGTTATGATGAAATTTCTCACATATCTAACAAAGTATATAGAATCAAAGCTAATCAAGTAGAAACTTTTTTTCCTTATCCAAATAAATAACATTAGTTGTTGCTCCTTTCCACGTAATAGTTGTAGGATAATCACATGAGTTCAATGTAGGCATCCATTAAAATCTGCAAACACTAAACTTCATATAGGGGTTAGTATTTTACAAATATATCAAAATTCCTCTATGAAATACCTTGCGAATGTTTCCAAATGAAATAAAAATGATAATAGAAAACTAAAAGCATTATGAAAGCAACCACAAGTTACCTATTCCATAGTGGATTGGTGTCACATGTGCTAGTGACCCTTTCCCAACCCTTGCTAAGAAGCCAAAATGATGAAATGCAAATGGAGATGAAGAGCAAGATGAGTTCTCAAACCAAGAGAGTAACCTTGCATCAAAGTTTTGGATGGATGAATGAGAATGAAGGGCTTATTTTATAGATTTTCTTGATGAGGGATTGGCCAAGATGGTGAATGTGGGACTAAAGACCCACCAATGAGAAGAGGACACTTGTCAAGTGATGATATGCCAATGGATGTGCAAGATTTGGGAAGAGTTCCCATGAGAGGGAGAATTTGAATTCAAATTTTGCAATAAATTTTGAGAGGGGGACAAGAAAAACAACAATTAATGCTATGTTGGAGGGACAAATCAACTTGTCATGTTGAGGGAAAATGAGGGTTTTTAATAAATCAATAAAATTGATTTATTTGTGCAAGTGGAGATATCTAGAGAATGCAAGAGGGTGAGATTAGCATTTAATCAAGATTAGATTAAATTAATGATGATTATATTAGTTTAATGATGATTAGGTGAGTTGACTTTTAGGACTTTGATATTTGATTTATTTAAATCAGAAAATGATGGAATATGATTTAGGATTTGATTTAAATGGATGTTTTGATTTATTAAAAGGCTGATGATAATGCTTATTTGATTTTAAATGACCTTAGGAAATGGAGATTAATGAAATTACCTGCTAAATGAATGAAGGTGAACCTAATGTGAAATCTAGTTCAGTTGATGAATGAACCTGATCAAATGCAGAATGTTAATTTTGCATGTCTACATTTTGCCCCTCTTTGAAGCAATGCACTTGTTGCATTGGTTCAAAGAATAACTTGCCGCGATCAAAATTCAAAAAATTATGATTTTTCGGATGCCCTAGCGGAAAGTACACTAGTACATTGCCCCCTCGAGAGATTGAGCAAAAATATTCGATTTGAGGGTCGATCTCGCGATAAAGAGGTTAAAAAATGGGTGGTTATGGACGACAATGCAAATGAGATGATTTTTAAGATGCTTAGAATAACAAATCTATATTATCGTAAACAACTTAAATGATGATATGATATGAGATGGATGGGGTTGATGATGTGATATGCAATGGATGATTTATGAGATGCTTAGACTAATAGATCTATATTATGATGATGATATGAATGCTTGATCGATGCATGATTGATGAACTGGTGATGAATTAGTGTTAGTATGGAAATGAGATGATGACAAGAGGATCCGACAAGCCAACATTATGAGAGATGATGATGAGAAATGATGATAAGAAATGATGATGATAGATGGATGATGATGATGATAAATGATGATGATGATGATAAATGACAATGATTTGCTTATCAAGGATTGGGATTTTAAAAGGGCTACTTACCTTATGTTTGATTACACACATAGATACGATGCATCAAGGTATAAAGAACCAAGATGGCGTTGTACCTAGTGTGATGGAATTTGAATCGACAAACAGATAGGAGTATTCTTGCTCACACTTGAAATACGAAAACCTTGCTAGGACGTACCTAACAAAGCAAGTATTCGCTAAGTTATTTTACAAGAACGTCCAACAAGCACAAAAAACAAAAGATAATGATCGTTGCCCCATTCCTATCTCTCTAAATCCTTCACTCGGATATCATCGAGAGGTCCTTGGAATGAGCACAATAAGATAAATCAAAAGAAAAGATCAAGTATGCAAACAAGCCAATGTTCTTCATACCTTCAGCCAAAGGGATTTGTTTTGATAGGATAAGAATCAAAAGTGATATCCAAAAATGATGCCCATTGTCAGAACGATATATCCTAGGACATGCATTGTAAAGGATGATGATGGTTTGATAAGTTGATTGATAGGTTGTTGATATGATGTTGATTGACATGTTTGCGAATGATCAAGATTTTGATTTTGTGTTACAGGTTTGTTGTTTCAATTTTGATTTTATGATTGAAGATTGATTTTGCTAACTGCTATGATTGTTTCTATTTGTTTTGCCAAAGGGTGAAGGTGATGATCAATTTATTATGGATGATTAATTATTTCGAGTGAAAGAAAAATGGGATAGGTGGATTTTTCAAATATTTGGATGTTTTTGACATTTTTGGAATGTTTTGAGGTTGTTTTTGGTGTTTTTGGATTTTGCGATGTTTTTGATTTTTCAATTTTCTTATGTTTTTGGATTTTGATGTTTTTTGAATGTTTTTGGATTTTGATGTCTCGGGGGATGATCAAAGATTAGCCTTGCCTAGGTTTAAGCTCAGAGACGACATAGTTCAGATTTTAATGTTTTTGACGTTTTTTGATTTTTTGAGTGTTTTTGGATTTTCGCATGATTTTGACAATTTGGATATGGACATGTGCGATGATATCAGTGCTCTTTTTGGGATTTTGTTGAAGACCAAGCTAAGGTTGATTAACTGAATTGATGGATTGATGATGATGATAATGATAACATTGTTGAGGATACACAACAATGCAAGGATTTGATTGATGAGGATTGATGATGATAATATTGTTGAGGATACACAACAATGCAAGGATAGTGTTAAGCAACACAAGGATATCCCAAGATGATGATTTTTTGATTGGATTTGATTGATCATGTTTAATGAAGCTTGGTTTCGAACAAATGATGTTTGAATGATTTGATGTGATGTTTGATGTGTAGCTTAGATGCGACTAATATCGATTGATGTTTGATGAAAGATGAAGACTGATAAGGAATGTCTTCTCGTCAAAATGTGCCATGGGCTAGTGATTTGGATTTTGGATCACAAATGCTTTGACCAATTTGGTTTCATGTTTGCCAAATGTTCAGATCACCACATAAGTTGGAGGACATAGACCAAGATTTATCCCTGAAGCAAGATGTATATATTTTCCCCCAATGTCTAGCAATGTATGGAATGTGATGGATGAATGCCTAGATAGGTGTATGGATGGATGGATATGGTAAGCACACAAAGGATGCCAAGGTGTTCAAATAAGGAATGCTCATTTGGATAATGCTTCAGATAACATTGGATAGGATAAGATCAATGAAAATGACCCATGTCAAGATGTTTATCGTATGCAAGTGTAAGGTGTGCCCCAAAATTTCATCAAGATCAAGATAACTTAGATGATGGATGCAGACGAATGAAAATGGATTGGATTAATGGTTTATGGATGACTTGATTTATGATGGCTGAGATGGATGGAATGTTGGATTTATTATGGATGGGATGAGATGCTTTCATCTGAACTAACACACATAGATGCTCAATTCTACACATGACGCCTATTTTCCAGGTTTTCATCATGGTCTTGCCCAAAGTGCTGCCCATGCAGTTTTCACTAGAGGATGATTTTTCTCTTTACTATTTTCAATCCTTTTTCTGATTTTTTTTTTGGATTTTCATATTTTTGATTTTTTTTTGTATTTTTTCTTAAATATTTATGCTGAACCACCTGGTGGTGTTGACATAGATGCCCCTTTCATAATGTGCCATCAATATCCTGCTTGAAGAAGCTGCTTTGCTAAGATACGTGCACTTGAATGCCACTTCTAGGATTCTCAATCTGCTTTATCGATACCAGGGTTAACTCTATCTCTATGCGTACATCACAATAAAGTTCCTTTTGAATCCTTATGATGAAGGGTCGTTGCCAATACATGGTTAATATGAGAATTGGATATCATGTGTGGAGGCGTGGATGGAGTGAATTTAGGGATAAGAGATGGATTGGTTGACAGTTTGGAACCTTTGACTCTCCAAATTTGGGAAGATGATCAATGATGGGCGGATACAAAAGTGTGCGTGGAATCAGGACCAACTGCTTGATACACTTTGTACATCCCTTGAAAATCCTGCTTTTGATTTTGTAGACATCTTTGATGGATACATTTCCCTCTTTTAGTTTGCCCCACAGTTTCTTTGACTGATGGAGTTTGATAGGGATGATCTTTCTTTGTATTTTTTGGTATCCATGCATATTTGATTTGTCCATCATGCTTCTTAGCTTCTTTTGCTTTGATAACATTTTTTGTGCTTTGATTCAGATATTTCTTTTGACGTTGGTCCCAATTCATGGATGGGGTGATGGGTGGATGAAGATTCATGACGTGACTGGTTGTAGTATTGGCAATGGTTTCATCACAAGGATTCTTTGTGCTCCCTATGTTGACATTTGCACTAGATAAAGTTGCCCCCAATGTGGTGGAAGTAGTACCTTCATGCTTTGATTCTGCCCATTCTAAGAGCTCCTATTTAGAGTGCATTCTTTGATAAATGGCTATTACAGATGACGTTATTTCTAGCGCCAAATGTAGGCATCCATTAAAATCTACAAACACTAAACTTCATATAGGGGTTATTATTTTACAAATCTATCAAAATGCCTCTATGAAATACCTTGAAAATGTTTCCAAATGAAATAAAAATGATAATAGAAAACTAAAAGCATTATGAAAGCAACCACAAGTTACCTATTCCATAGTGGATTGGTGTCACATGTGCTAGTGACCCTTTCCCAACCCTTGCTAAGAAGCCAAAATGATGAAATGCAAATGGAGATGAAGAGCAAGATGAGTTCTCAAACCAAGAGAGTAACCTTGCATCAAAGTTGTGGATGGATGAATGAGAATGAAGGGCTTCTTTTATAGATTTTCTTGATGAGGGATTGGCCAAGATGGTGAATGTGGGACTAAAGATCCACCAATGAGAAGAGGACACTTGTCAAGTGATGATAGGCCAATGGATGTGCAAGATTTGGGAAGAGTTCCCATGAGAGGGAGAATTTGAATTCAAATTTTGCAATAAATTTTGAGAGGGGGACAAGAAAAACAACAATTAATGCTATGTTGGAGGGACAAATCAACTTGTCATGTTGAGGGAAAATGAGGGTTTTTAATAAATCAATAAAATTGATTTATTTGTGCAAGTGGAGATATCTAGAGAATGCAAGAGGGTGAGATTAGCATTTAATTAGGATTAGATTAAATTAATGATGATTATGTTAGTTTAATGATGATTAGGTGAGTTGACTTTTAGGACTTTGATATTTGATTTATTTAAATTAGAAAATGATGGAATATGATTTAGGATTTGATTTAAATGGATGTTTGATTTATTAAAAGGCTGATGATAATGTTTATTTGATTTTAAATGACCTTAGGAAATGGAGATTAATGAAATTACCTGCTAAATGAATGAAGGTGAATCTAATGTGAGATCTAATTCAGTTGATGAATGAACCTGATCAAATGCAGAATGTTAATTTTGCATGTCTACATTCACTATTGCATGTTTTCCATCCATCACAAGGGGCAACATACTATCATCCATTCTAGGCTCACCCTTGTCCTACACTTTGTGCGGTCAAAGGGTTTGATAGCCTTATCCCCATATGTCACTTGTTGTTGTCTCTTTTGGCTAATTGTTAACCTTTCATGAATGTATAAGAGAAAGCTTGGGATGTGGATGACATGTCTTACGATTGAATCGCATGTGACATACTACGTTTCTTCATACACTTTTCTACTTTAAAGAAATTCCTCACATTAATGGTGTTAGCAACTGCTTTAAAGTGGGGACTTAAATAGGCAATATATTTGTGAAAATTTTATGGAGTGATTTAATTTTTCTTGTGGTGTGTCCTCTCCTTGGTGGTTTCATTGGGTTTGATTCCCTTCAAGAGTATATGATCAACTGAAGTGGCTTGATGTGAACGAGGTATCCCATGAATAAAAAATTGACACCCTGACTTGTCCTCTCTTGGAGAAATTAGGCATAATGCACCCTAAGAAGAAGACCTTACATTACAAAGAAAAATCCCCTTTAAAAATTTTCTTACATAACATTCAAAAAAATTTACAAAAAGAAATATATTGTGGTTCCTTATCAGTGTTATTAGGAGCATAACTTTGGTATGGTTAGTATAATGGGAATTTGACACACTGGCATGGCTTTCTCATTATACAGACCTGGGAGGCTAACACATTGGGATGAATTTCTCACTAAACCACTTCTTTGAGACAACTCACCCCACAAACGACCTTATGTTCCATGGCCCCAGAGTGGGCATATTGTGGATTACTCACCCCATAGATGACCTTATGCTCTGTGGCCCCAGAGTGAGCGCATCTTTTTCACCCCATTTTCCTTTCTTTCCATTACATGATTATGTATCTTATTGGTTTGACATAGAATCTTGGATCGTGGAGGCTTGTTTGCCTCCTTGATCTTTTCCATTCTTTCTCCTCTACATCTATACACTTTGATCTCTCTTGAATGTCTACTTTAGTATGAGTTTGAAGAAAGTTCATCCTCTTACTAAAGGGGGGGCTAAATGTACCATATAAAAAAGGAAACTTTCTTAATTTGAGAATATTTGATGATAAATTGAACTTAAGGAGGCCTTGATTCAGTGTTGTGAGGTGTTTTACACATCCACACTAGGTCTTGGAACCTTTAAAATGAATTTATTAATGTCTTGTGAAGGTGTTGTGAAGTGTTGTAAAATATTTCTACACTTTTTTAGACTCATTTCCGTACAATTCACCTAAAAATCACCTTTTCATCACTTTTCATGTCCCATTTTGAAATTTTCTAAAGTCTTGTGATAAGATTTCACACTTTTCTAGGCTTAATTTGACTATTTACACCTTTAATATTCTTTATTTGACCCCTTTATGCGCTCATAAGGCTTAATTAAGTGTGTTTTGAATGTAAACCCAACAAAAAACATTAAATACAACTTGATTGTGACACCCACTTACAAGTCCAAGGTGGAACCCATTCATCGTGGGTGGTGAATGAGTCCCTCTTGGCTCCAAATTCAAAATAATTCAAAATTTCTTTTGGGTTTTATTCAAAAAGACCTTATGTCAGCCTGTGATGTTGTATTATTGGGTAATTAGGGCATAAGTGCATATAAATAATTTTTTTTACATCCATTTCAACTCACATTATTATCTTAACTCATTCACAACTTTATTCATCATCTACTCTATCAAGTCAAGCAAGTTAGGGTTCTTACATTCTAGGTCATCAAGATAGGTTTCAAGGACATTCAAGGGAAAATTCTTCATGTTTTACTACAAACATTCAAGATCAAGCATCATGTCAAGGTATTAACTTCGTTATTGCATGCTTCATTACATTCTTTTCTTCATTTGGTTTAATTACCTAAAACGGGTTTAACTAAGGCAAACTCCCATGCCCTACCATCCAACATTTCTCTTTCTTGTATTGTGTGTTTGCATATTTAAACATATTGGAGGTTTAGAAATTATTGAAGATTTTTTTGTAAAGTTATTTGAGTCATCTCTTCATCAGATAAAGAAAAATATCAACAAAAAATCACTTTTAGGCCCGAATCCGACAGTTTAAGAACTGAACACTTGGAGAAGTAGAAAGTGCAGACCAAAGGCTATTGTTTCCACCTTTGAATATTCAAAAATTTAAATTTGGACTCATTCACCATAGGTAGAAAATCAATCCCAATTCTAGGCCATTTTTTGGTTTTTTGCTTTTTAGACACCCATTTGTCAGAAACAGGTTTCAAAATAGTTTTACAAAACTAGGACTAATTCGCCCAAAGTGGTGAATGAGTCCCACCAGGCCTAAAAATTAGGATCAATAGCATTTAAGAAGTCATTTCCAATCTCCCTCCATATCTTAGGTGCACACTTTCAGTTTCATCCTTTTTTCTTCAGTTTTGTTGACATTTATAGTCCATTTATACATAACACAATGTGTTTTAAAAAAATGCATTCTTTAGTTTCCATTCAATAATCAATAAATTTCATTAGTTTCCTACATTTCAATAATTTAATTTATACATAATTTCATCATACATACCTTAGATTGAGTGAACCACCTAGATTTTGGGCGTGGGATCTATCTCTTTCCATTAGGTGAAAGACCCTAATTGAGAAAAAGAGAGTCATAACATTCCAAACTTCGTAAAATATTTGGTTCGTAACCCTATTCCTCCTAACTCACCTCCCATTTGTGAAGGAAATTGTTTGATGTTAGAAGCTGAAACTGATGATGATCATGATAATCCTATTCATCTTTCATCTTGTAGTCGATCGATTATCAAACCAAATAAGAAAGTACATAAGTGTTACAAATCCAAGAAACAAAAGAAGCATGGTCATATTATAAACTTAGATGGCCTATTGAAGATATCCAAGATTGAGAATTATTTTTGCACTCTTTTACATTTGGGATTAAAATCAAGTTACCACCTAAACTTGAAAAATTAACAAAAAGTCAAAGTGATAAAAAACAACCATATTCTGCATATCATAGAATATTTGGATATCAGATTGATGATAGTCATTATTTACAAAAACTATTAAGAAAATTCAAGGAAAGAAACCAAATTGATTACAATGCATGCACTTTTCTCCTTTCCATGTGATAGTTGTAGGATCATATCATACTCACTATTACATGTTCTAAATTCACTGCAAATCATTTTCTATATTGCAAGGATCTCATTCTCACCACCGATCTCAACTCATCCTTGTCCTATACTTAGTGGGGGCAAGGAGTTAGATAGCCTTGTTCTAGTTTGGCACTTGAAATTTTCCCTTTATCTATTTTTTCACCTTCCACATATGATGAGCAAGATTGGGTTGCAAATGACCTACTATAGGTTGAATCACATGTCTCGTACTAGTCTTTTCTTAGATTTCGTTTCTTTGTTCTTTATATGATTGCATGTGTGTAATTGTGATCCACCATATTTTTTTGTTTGATGTATCTTCATGTTCATTCCTTTATTTGTACTTTCATTCTTCTATATTTTGTAAACATTTATCTTTTCTTTTGCCTTGTGTTTTCCATTTTGGGATGATGCAAGGTGTCAAGACATTTAGGTCTTTTCCATGTTAACTCAATATATATATATTTTTTCACTCTCTATGTGTCATTCTTCAAGTTCCATGAGTTATTTATGGAATGTTGATGTTTCTGAGCTGTATAATATCATTTTAGCAAAGACACATGCTAACCCTGAATCCATGGACCCCTTTTGTGATTTTAATATTTCATTTTTGGGGAAACCCCTTCCTTTTTATGATGTAGCTTCATTTGGAAACATATGAATTGGCATAGTGATTTACAAATAAGCTCTCATGTCTTCTTTATTGTTAGCATTTATCCTCTTATACTTTAAAGTAATTTCTCACAACATGGTATTATCAATTTCTTTAAAGGGGGGCATACATTGACATTATAATTTGTTTAGGTGAAAAATAGGGTCCACCAAAATGGATCAAAAAAGTGATGGACCACGTATTTTTCAAGGCCCTAAATACCTCAAATTATTCAAAATAAGATGTTAATAATAACTAAAAATTCAACCTAATTGTTATAGAAAATATGGGGGATGTTTTTAGAGCATAAAGAGTTGTACACTTGGCCAGAAAGTTTTTTTTGAGTTATGGATGACTCATTCACCTTCAGTGGTGAATGGGTCCTTTTAGGGTTTTGGAAAACTGATTTTAGGATCCTATTCCTTGATGTATACACTCTTAAAATCCTTGTTTTTAAGTTCTGGAAGTCAATATTCAATTCTGTAGAGCTCTTTCTGTGATCTTGCACTTTGAATGACAACTTTTGCAACTTTGCAACTTTGCTCCACATATTGCTCAACTTGATCTTCAACCTATAAATCTACAATCACATACTGAAGGGAAAGAAAACTTGTTGATTAGTTAGTCAATGGGGGTTTTCCTCAGTCAAACCCCTTGTAGGTAATTAAACCAAATGATGATGTGAAGAAAATGAAGCATGAACATGAAATAATGCAAATGATATCACCTTGGATGATCTCTTGTGAATAAAATCTATAAATTAACATGTAGTGGCCATGAAGAATGTAGATCTTGGATCCTTGAATATTATGTGAACAATATTTGCAAATAGATCTTCAGTATTGTATCCACCTCTTAGCTGAACAACATGAATGCATGCATCAAACCCTTGAAATTATGATATGATCTTGTAAATTTCTACAATAAAATCTTGAATTCTACCTTGTAATGCCTTTTAAATCCTCTTGAAGTGCTCTAATGCTATTTCTTTTGATCTCACAAAGTTACACAAAATTTATAGGAGAAACAATGTGAATTAACCCTGAAATTCAAAGAACTAAGGCCAACACCAGATCTGAAAAGAAAGATAATTAAATTCCCACTAAAATGAAATTAAAAAATAGGGGTCTCATTAAGGGAGGACCCATTCGCCACCAAAGGAAAATGGGTCTTGGAAAAGTTTCTAGGACCAAGCTTCGGGGAGCTAAAAGAAGGCCAAAAACCCATTCTAGATTAATTGAGAAAGGGGGGTCCTGAAGATTAAGGGAGGACCCATTCATCATCAAGGGCAAATGGGTCCTAGCTCAACTTACCAAGACAAAATTTTACAAAATGAAATAATTTTTTAATTAATTTATGATTTTCAGGAAAGATCCTCGGGAGGTGTCAAAGGGTTATCCCACAATATTGGTTTACAAGTTTTGGCCAAACTGGACACTGAACTAATTTTTTCTAACTAAATCTTCACTTTCAGGCACCTATAGCGGATAAACTGTGAGGAATTTGAAGATGATACAAACTAGTGATTTGTGACATTTTGTCTATAGATTATAAATATATTTTTTTCAAAAAATTTGGAATCAAATTGCACTTCTTTTTCCATCTACTTCAAAAACTATTTTTTTTAGTAAACACCATTTTAAGGAGTGATGCTCATTGTATATAACACATAATTTTTTTTTCATGAAGGATAAAATTCTATTTTTTTTCAAATTTAGATTTGTAACTATGATATCTAGTGCTTCCAATTGGTTTTTGAGTGTTTTATTGAATATTTTTCCCTTAATCAAGTTTCAAAGTCAAACCAATTACAATTTAGACATAGGCAGACTGTATAACACAACTTTTTTTGTATCTATCAAAATTGATTTTATTTTTGTTGGATCAAGGACTTCAATATCTGGTGCATTCATTTTTTATTTTCTTTGGATAATCTTATATTTTTCCACATGTGCAGAACAAAGAGCTTGATTTTTAGTGAAAAACCTACATTCACAAGAAATAAAACATAAATATAATAATAAAATTAAATTTATTTAAAATTATACTTTTTGGGAAGCTTATAATAAGGAATACATACTTAAAAAATAAAATTAAATGAATTAATTTGATCCCTGAAAAGGTAAATTAAAAGTTGTTTTTATGAGCATTTTGACAGGTGTAAAGAAGAATCTTCTATAGGTATGGTTTAAAACTAGTAGGTTTCTATCAAAAGGGGTTTGACCTAATGTAGTTTGATCAAACCATTTTCAATTGGAATGCTTTAAATGGAAATTTTTTATGGCTTAAATCATTATATTTTCTAAAAACATGTGATTTCAGCAAAAAATAGAATCTCCCAAAAATTGTAAATCAGCTTTGTGGGATCACCCCAAAATTAAGGCCTAAAAAGATGGTTTATAACTCCAATTAACCACAATGAATTAAGACCACCTAGATAAGTGTGAAAGTTCCTTAAAATACTTTACAACACTTAAACAGGGTACACATTATGTACATTTTTATTGGAAAGTGGCCCATTAGGCTCAATTAAGAAAATAAGTCCTAGAAAATCATGAAAGTGTGTTACAATACTTTACAAAACCTTTGCAAAGGACCAATTAAGGAATATTTTAGTTAAATAAAGGTCCTAAAATAGTTTGAATGCATACAAAAAATTACAAAACCACTCCAAGACACCATTAATTTAAATTTAATGTCAATTATTCAAACAAGCAGGGAAAAGGGTACTTTTTCCATTACTAAATTTTTCCCCCACTTTAGTGAGAAGATGAACCCATGTCAAATTCACACTAAAGTAGAAATCCAAGAAACTTAAGTATGCAACAATAAAAAAATACACAATCATACCCTATCAAAGACCAAGCAAAAAAATAAAAACAAAGGATCAAGCACAACCAATTCAACGTGATGTAAGGCGGTAGATGTTTGTCCATAACATGTGCTACACACTCTAGGGTAGTGGAACATTAGTTTTTACACTAGGTGAGTGGTGCCAAAATACTTTTATGCTCACTCTTTAGTAGTGGAACCTTAGTTCGTCCACCAAGTGAGTTATCCCAATGAGGTGGAAAATGGGAGAATCATATAAACCGCTCATACCATACTGAAGTTATCCTCCTAACAAATTTGATAAGGCACCATGATGAAAATTATTTTTCTAAATTCTTTTGTCATGTGTAAAAATTTTTCTAAAGGGGATTTTTCTTTGTTTTTGTAACGGTCTTCCTCTTAGGGAGAATTGTGCCCAAGGTATCCAAAAGAGGACAAGTCAAAAGTGTTATATTTTCGCCCATGGGATGCCTCATTTACATCAGGCCATGAAACTATATTGTACAATCTTGGATTTCATCACACCCAAAGACACCACTAAGAAGAGGGCACATAACAAGAAGAAAAAAAAATCACGCCATTAAATTTTCCAAAAGATTTCATCGATGTATGCCCCATATTTAAAGCAGTTGCTACACCATTATTGTGAGCAATTTATTTAAAGTAGCCAATGATTTTGATCCTAAGACATGAGATATTTCCTCAGAAAACCCTATGCCAAGTCATATGTTTTTGAAATAAGTTGCTTCATGCAATAGGAGGGTATGGTTGCCCCCAAAAATAAAATTCTAAAGATAACTTAGTACATCACATATGAGCCAACTTAAGGCATGTCGGTTACATTCCAAGCTTGCTCTTATATGTACATGTATGAAAGGTGGTCAACTAGCCAAAAAGAGACAAGGAGTGACATACGAGGGCAATGCTACCTAACCCCTTGCCCCTACTTAGTGCAAGGCAAGGATGAGTTGAAATGATTGATCAAAGGCATGCTAGAGTTAAAATGAATATCAATTAGAGGAATTAGGTGACCCCATATAAGGAAGAGCACCAAAATACTTAAGATGTTTGATTTTATTACTCAAAGCCCTACATTCATTAGTAGAATGACCATGAATTCTATGATATGCATAAAATGAAGTCTTGTAATAAAATTTCTTTCATGCTCTTGGAGGGAGGGATATGAAACGATCTTGGAGGATTTTCAACAAGATATTATCTTGATCAATAGTAGAAGATGTTCCTTTAGTTTGCGAAAAAGATGTCTCTTGCTTAGTACAATATGCCATACTCAAGATTGCTTATATTATGAGATTTTGTACTCTCCTTCAAAGGAGGGTGTAAAATCTAATGAACTCCAATAATTATTTTTTTACATGATGGCATTGATATTAAGCAAGGATTTCTCTATTTCATTCATTTATTTCAAAGGATACTAATCAAGACCACTAGTGTCTATTAGTTCATGATGCACTAATCTTAAGGTTGTCTTAGACGAATACTTTGTAAGAGTGTTGATATTAAGTGAAGGCTTGTTTGTTGGTTTGATTTCTATCAAAGGACAATAACCAAGACCACAAGTTGTTTCTTGTGTGTTAAGCTCTATAGGGACACATATACCTTTTTCTCTAGCACCACATCCTTTTCCACTATACTCAAGTTGTTACATAAGTTCATATCCTCTTCCATAAATATTTTTCATTTCTTTAGGATTTGGTGGTTGTTCATAATCATCTTCATTAAATTTTTTTTGTAGTTTGTTTCTTCTAAAGTGGTTGAAGTGGATGCTTTTGATTTTTGTGTTGAATCTTGTGTTGATATTACTTATTTTGATTTTCCCTTTTTAGAATTTTTTGTTATGATCTTGTATTCTCCCATGAAAGTTGGTGTAAAATCCAAGGAACCCCAATTCTCTTCTAATAGCATAGCAACTTGATCAATGTTCTTCTTGTGTTCTTCTTCCTTCTTGAATTTTACTTTGTCGCTTGTATACAATGCTTCCAAAGGATCTCATCCTTCTCTCTTAGCAATAAAACAAATTTCAGGCTCAAGATCCACCTTGAGTATGTAGAATTTGTTGTTATAGACATACTTCATGACATGATGCAAAGTGGAAGGAGAACCTTTCATTTCATGAGTCTATAGTCTCCCTAAAAAGAGGTTTTACAAAAGATCATCACGCATAATGTGGACATGAGTTTATAATATTACTTCCCCAACTTTGATAGGTAATGTGATGACTTTGAGTGGTTGTTTTCCTATGTTGTCAAATCCTCGAATAGATAAAGAATCGGGTTTAATATCATTTTTACTCATTCTAAGTCTTTTCACAAGGCTCATACTACACACATTCACTTGGTCGAACCATTGTTAACAAGAGTTCATTTTATTGCAATTTTACCAATATGGACTATTATGTTGAAAGATTCATACTTCTTCTAAATGTTCAGGTGAGATAACTCGTTTTGTTGAAAGACTATGTCCAAGTTCATTTCATTCATTCCTTGAACTAGCGTTGCTATATTGTTTGGTTGTGCATTAGAAGGGATAGAATATTGTTGTAAAGTACTTTGAATCATGTTATGGTAATGAGGGGAGGCTTGAATAAGGTCCCATAATGATATTTTAGCAAGAGTATTCTTTAGTTGTTCAAGAAGATTGTACTTCTTTCCACTTTGTGAAGGAAAACAAGGAAGACCTAGCAAGATAGGATGAGGCAACAAGACCTAGATGTTTGAGTTTTTTTTTCTTGGTTGTAGATTGTTCCTTGTGTTATATAAATGAGAAATGGTTTTATAATTCGGTTGTTGTGAAACATTATTCCTAGGTGGTTCAAGGATAAGAATGGGTTTGTTTTGAGTTTGATGTTTTTGTGAGGGTGGACAAATGATAAGTTTAGGCTCAGGAGAGTGCTTCAAGGGATATCTAATGTGCATAACCTTAGAAGAATTATCCTCATTTTCATGATCTTTTAGTGAAGGGGATTCTAATGTCACTTCATCATCTTCATCTAAGGAAGTCACATCACTATTATTGTCACTTTCTTCCACCAAGATATCTTCCATAGGGGAGAGTTTTTAGGAGAGCTACAAAATAGATATAAGTTCATGAAATTCAAAGGTTGGTTCTTCTAAAATGACTCCATCACAAGTAAGTGAGTTATCAATGGTTGTATTATCAAGGATAAAATTTTCTTGTTCAATAATGTTTTCCCTAGGGGAAGAGAGACACATAATATTCTCATGACTTTCATCGATTGTATTTTCTAACATCAAAGTGTCTTCTTCACAACTAAAAGAGATACTAGGAGAAGAACAAATGTGATTGTCTATAATTTTTTTCCTTTGTTCCATAATGTCTTCCAAAATAGGATAGGTAGGGTAAGGAACATAAAGAGGGTTGTTATAGACCTTAAAGATTTTATCATATAACACCAACCTATTCTCCTCACTTTCAATTGCATCCTCTTTCACTAATACATTCTCACAAGAAAAAGATGAATGAAAACTAGGTAAAGTGATGTTTAGGAATGTGTCTATGATATCATGCTCTTGTGTCATAATATATTCCAAAGTGGGACAAGGAGAAGGAAAAACAAGACCTTCATGATTCTCAACAATTGTATCTTCTTTCACCAAGATACCTTTGTCACTAAAAGGAGAGGTATTGAGAGAAGAACAACTATTATTGTCATGGTTATCTATGCTTGTATCCTCTTATACCAAATCATTACCACAAATAGGAGATATAATAGGGGGTTTAGGTTTAAGGAAAGTGTCAAAATTTTCACTCTCTTGCACTGAGAGACTCGCATAACTAGGAAATGTATTGAATGAAAGAATAACATGCTTATTGAATAAATTTTTCTTTGCAAAATTGAAAAAGAAGGAGACTAAAATTGACGTACTAAAATGACCTAGAATGAAATGATATTTTAAAATTCCACACAATGCAATAAACTGAAAATGAAATGTTGTGAATGCAATTTCGAATTTTGCCAATGTACTAGTTAAAATGAAGCAATTTAAGCTAAATGAAAAGAATTTGTTGAAACAAAAAATTAGAAAACTGAAATAGGAAAGTGACAACAACAAACAAAGGCTTAAAGACGAGGTTTCAAATCCTAGAAAATGCAGATTATGATCTTACAGGGACTCATTCACTAGTAAGGGCGAATGGGTTCTAGTTATTTGGAAATTTTTATGGTGATTTCTAAGTGATTTTTGATGATTTTCAGATGCCAAAAGGTACAAGCTTAGCCTGATCAGGGAATCATTCACTAGTAAAGGTGAATGGGTCCTAGATCAAGGTTTTAAAGAAGTAAAAACTATAATTTTTAAGTTACTTTTTGTGCTTTTCATGCCCAGTTTCAAACTGTAACTCTTGTGACAAAAATTTCCAAAATTTGATGACCTAATACAAGTGAAATGAAGGGTAAATAAAACCTATTTAAATTATTATTTTTTTTTAATTTTCCAATGAAAATTTATATGATATGCAAAGTGACTATCTTTTTTTTTTGTATTTTTCAGATTTAAGAAATGCAAAACAATGTAGTTCTAAACCCTAAACGAGATGAAATATTGCAATGCAAAACAGGAAAAACTAAATGATATATTTAATTTAATGAAAATTTAAATTTAAATGAATGTAAGATCTAGCCTAGGATGCAAAAAAGACTTCAAAAATTAAAAAATTGCAATGCTCAATAAGTCGGATTCACCAAAATGTTTAGGTGAAAAATAGGGTCCACCAAAATGGATCAACAAAGTGATGGACCACTTATTTTTCAAGGCCCTAAACACCTCAAATTATGAAAAATAAGATTCTAATAACAACTAGAAATGAAACCCAACTATTATAGAAACTATGGGGGATATTTTTAAAGCATAAAAAGTTGTGTACCTATCCAGAAAGTTGTTGTTTTTGAGCTATTGAGGACTCTTTCACATTCAATGGTGAATGGGTCCTTTTAGGGTTTCAAAAACTAATTTTAGGATCTTGTTCCTTGATGTATGCACTCTTAAAATACCTGTTTTAAATATTTGGAAGTTAGTAATCAATTCTATAGAGCTCTTTTTGTGATCTTGCACTCTAAATGACAACTTTTGCAACTTTGCTCCAAATATTGCTCAATTTGATCTTCAACCTGTAAATCTACAATCACATACTCAAGGGAAAGAAAAATTGTTGATTTTTTAGTCAATGGGGGTTTTCCTTAGTCAAACCCCTTGTAGGATATTAAACCAAATGATGATATGAAGAAAATGAAGGATGAACATGAAATAATGCAAATTATATCACCTTTGATGATGTCTTGTGAATAAAATCTACAAATTAACATGAAGTGGCCATGAAGAATGTAGATATTGGATCCTTGAATATTATGTGAACAATAGTTGCAAATAGATCTTCAATGCTACATCCACCTCTTAACTCAACAACATGAATGCATGCATCAAACCCTTGAAATGATGATATGATCTTGTATTGCTGCAATAAACTCTTGAAGTTTGCCTTGAAATGCCTTGTAAATGATCTTGAAGTTCTATAATGCTATTTATTTTGATCTCATGAAGTCACACAAAATTTCTAGGAGAAACAATGTGAATTAACCCCTTATTTATACTAAATTAGGAGATTAACCCTGAAATTCAAAGAACTAAGGCCGAAACCAGATCTAAAAAGAAAGATAATTAAATTCCTACCATAATTAAATTAAAAAATAGGGGTCTCATTAAGGGATGACCCATTCACCATTGAAGGCGAATGGGTCCCGACTAAGTTTCTAGGACCAAGCTTCAGGGAGCTAAAAGAAGGATAAAATCCCATTCCTAATCAACAGAGAAAAGGGGGTCCTATTAAGTGAGGACCCATTTGCCATCAAGGGTGAATGGGTCCTAGCCCAACTTACTAGGACCAAATTTTTCCCTATGAAATAACTTGTTATTTAATTTATGATTGTCGAGAAAGATCCTTAGGAGGTGTCAAAATTAAGGCCTAAAAGGGGTTAATAACTCTAATTAACAAAAATGAATTAAGACTACCTAGATAAGTGTGAAAGTTTCTTAAAATTTTCTACAACACTTAAACAAGGTATACATTATGTAAATTTTATTGAAAAGGGGCCCATTAGGCCCAATTAAGCAAATATGTCCTAGAAAAGCATGAAAGTGTGTTGCAACACTTTACAACACCTTTCCAAAGGAACAATTAAGGCATGTTTTAAAATAGTGTGGATGTGTACAAAATATTACAAAACCACTCCAAGACACCATTAATTCAACTTTAACATGTCAATTATTCAAACAAGCGAGGAAAAGGCTACTTTTTCTGTTACTTCATTATCATTTTTGAAGATCTTGGACTCTATTCTCATATTTCATTGCATAATCTTCTTACTTCTTGTGAGGTGTCTTATTCTTGGTGGTGTCATTAGGTTTGATGTCCTTTAGGAGTGTGACCTTTCATGGAATACAACTTTCCTCTTAATGATGATGCTACGCAATGCGTTCCCTAAGTTGTGAATCTTTTATCCTAGACTTGTCATCTCTTGGAGACATTAGACATGATGTTCCATAAGAGAAGAACTTACATGAACTAAGGAAAACCCCTTTGAGCATATCTTATCCTATTTTCATTTTTTTCATATGTGCTTTGCATAACACAACTTGCTAACCTTGTTAAGCTCAAAGTTTCAACCCTTTTTCATGGCCACCAAGCATAACACTTTGCGTGCCTATGGTGCCTTGTTTGTTTATAAGTGCTTACAACAAAAAAACTTGCTAACACTTATGGAGGTTGAAATTCATATTGTGTGGTACCTTATTAATGCTATTAGAGGTATAACTTTGGTATGGTATGGGAGCTTAATAATATTCTCTTATTTTCCACCCTTGGTGGCCCACCTAGTGGACAATGAATTTCACTAGCCCATGTGAGTGTGATGTTTTTTGGATAGTGGAGAACAAGTTCCACTTGTAAACATTTTCTGAAAAACAAATGAGGTGTGTTCCATATCACTTTGGACAATCGAGGCTTGATCCTTCTTCTTCTCCTTTCATTTTTTCCTTTTCCTTTTTCTTCTTTCTTTGACTCTTTGGTGTTGTATGATTGGGTATCTTGTAATTGCTACATACATACATACATACATACATACATACATACATACATACATATATATATATGTATATATATATATATGTATATATATATGTATATATATATATATGTATGTATATATATATATATATATATATATATATATATATATATATATATATATATATATATATATATATATATATATATATATATATATATATATATATATATATATATATATATATATATATATATATATAAGCATGTGTCTCCTTGTGCCTTTGTTGGGTTTTTCGTGAGATCTTAGATCTTGGGAGCTTGATCATCCTCCTTGACCTTTGTTGTCTTATCCAGGGAAAATTTTAGTGGTGAATCTTCGCCAATTGGAAAATTTTAGATATCTTTTAAGTTGAAATTGGAGAATTAATCACACCCAAAAGGTGGCTAAATCACCTAAATTTTATGAATTATTGGTCTAATGCATGTCCATTCACCATCAATTTTTTTATGGGGCATGTTTAAGTAATAAAATCACCATAACAAACTACACGTTTCAAATGGACTAATTAATATTTTCACCTGGAATCTTAGAAACATGTAATAAAACACCTACATTTTTTCCAATACTATTAAAAAAACATTGTATCAAGACTGATTTCACCAATTAAATTTTACAAATAGTTTCTTGTGAGGATACATTTCGCCAATTAAAATTTACAAATAGTTGCTTATGAGGACTCATCTCACCAATAACATTAAAAAATAATTAAATTTGAGGAAACATTTTGCCAATTTTTTGTGACACCTCCATGCTAATTGAAGGGCCATAATCACCTTGAAAATTACAACATATCATTGTATAATCACATGGGATTTGCCAAATTTTTAATATACCATTTAAAAATAACATGGAATTTTCCAAATATGGATTGATATAAATACAATCAAAACTATCATTTATTCTTACAATTTTTTTTTAGTTCTAAAATTGTGAGCCCTCAATTCAAAATCTAGACTTGGAGCCTTGAAGTTGATCATAGGAAAGTTACAAACTTACAACACATGCATTCCTGCATTAACGAATAGGGATTCAATGAAAACCTAAAATTAAAGGTGAGTGATCATTTCTTCATAGTGTTATAAGATTATTTTATCTCTTTTCAATTCTTACTTCAATCTTAAAGATGATATTGAGTAGGGAATGGGATCTATATTCTCTATCCTTCTTAAACAAGAAGGCATTTTTTTGGCTTTTATTCAAAGTGAGAGAGCACTATGTCGAGCAACAAGTGCAACAAGGGTAAGAATCCTCAAGGTGGTGAAGGGATTGGGAGGCCATTAAAATTCCCAAAATGTAGAGGTATCATACATTCTTACTTTGGAATTGGAATTCAGCTTCTGATCCATTAGATCAAGATGGAGCTACATCATCAACTCTTCCACCAAATATTAATGAAGAAGGAATTCACAATACCTCACTACCATTGAAAGGTCATGGTGAGATTTTCATTGAGCTAATGAATCAAATGAGGATGGAACTACCACAAAATATTTTCCAAGGCATACCCTAGTTAGCCAAAATGATATAATTGACTTGGACCAGGATGATGTTGGTAGCAAGAAAAAAAAGGCAAATCAAAAGTGGGGCGCGAGTGGGAAATGACAAGGAATTTTTAGCTTGGTTGGTTTTCAAAGTACTAATTCATTGTACTAGTGGGGAAAGAAAAAAAAGATGAAACTACAATAAAATACATGTGTACAATTTGTAATTGGAAATGGAAACAAGAAGGACAGTTCATAAAATGAAGGATAGTTCAACATCAAAATTTAATCTATTTGAACTAGTTAAGAAATATTTGAATGAAATTACATGAATGGATGACTTGATAATTTCCAAAAATTTGGTGTGTATAGGAGCTGATTGAGCTACAGTGATGCAAGGTCACAAAATTTGTGTTTGCACAAAGTTACAAAATAATTGTGCACCATACATGATTGGAATTCACTGCATGGCTCACAAAATGAATTTAGCATTCAAAATTGTAAACAAGTTTCCTATAGTATCAAAAGTTGAAAATCCAGTCAATGAGCTTTACGCATAATTCTGCCGAAGTCCCAAATGTTTCACATAATTTCAAAATTTTGTTGAGGGAATAATAGTAGGAAACAAGCTTCTAAAGGATGTTGATACCAGATGGATCTCCCTACATGGACCAATGCAATGAGTTCTTTTAAAATATCAATCCTTGATTGGAATAATGAACAAGCATCACAACATAGTAGACAAAGCTCCTAACCTTTTACATAGGTTAAGTGATATAAAGACACTCTTGAATTTAGCTAGTCTTCTTCCCATGTTGGATGAAATAAACAATATTGTGAAGAAAGGCCAAGATAGAACTATGTATATTTCTGAATATTCCAAACTATGTAGACATACATGCATAGCCCTTAATCATCTATATCTAGATCTAACTTTTGAAAGAAAAAATTATTTCAGCTAGTAGAAAATTACTTATTTGAATAGGCTTGACAATTATTTACAATTTAATACAAGTGGGAACTTATGTATCTGTGTATGTAGATTTGAGATACCAATGTACCATTGTACGGCAACCAGGAACTCTATCAGAGAAGTACCTATTAGAAAGGAATATTTTAATGAAATTGTTAAATATATTAGTGATAATTTGAAGGAAATTGCAAAATTTCTTTCCTAAGAGATTTATTATAGATTCCCTTGACAAGAAATACTTGAAGCCATGGGTATTGTGTATCCTCAAATTTGGGTACATAGTCATTGAGATAGCACAAAATATTTTCATGATAAAGTAAATATCTTGATCGGACACTTTTTGAAAAGTTTAAAATACAATGAGAAGACAATAGATGAAATTCTGAATGAAGATAAGCTTAGCAAACAATGTAATAATTTGGCAAGAAGTATGATGGACCAGTTTGATTCCATGGGCATGGAGAAGTCCTTTGAAGCGGGATCAATAAAAAAGGCTTGGAAAAACTTAGGTCAGAGTGAAATATTGTGTGGTTGAATATCAAAATATTTTGAACTTGTTGATTTATGTCTCACAATGATATTGGGTTGGTGGAGGACAAGAGAGGAATTTGGAAAATTTCTTGAGGATGAAAGGAACTATGTATAATGTCACAAATTTTCCTTTTGAAAGGGTACTCATAATCTAGAGGTCCATATGCGAAGGAAGATGGTTATGCAACACTCAAATTCCAAACGCTAGTGTGTCATAGAAAAAATGACCCTTTGCGTGATATAGGATTAATTCATGATAAAATGAACTTAACAAGGTCTTAATCTAGTGTTGTGAAGCATTTTATGAGTCCACAATAGGTCTTGGACCCTTGCAAATCAAATAACATGCTTTTAATGACATCTTGTAAAGGTGTTGTAAAGTCTTGTAAAGGACTTTCATGCTTTTCTAGACTCAATTAACTTATTTCTCCCTAATTTAATATTGTAAAATGTATTTAATAACATCAACACATCAATATAGAAGCTTATTAATGTAAAATTAATGATAAACTAGTGTTGTAGTGTGATTTACACATTCACATTGGTTTTTGTGCCCTTCTAGGCTATGTAGACCTCATTTTAGTGTCGTAAAGTGTATTTATTCATACTTTCACATTGATTTATGTGTCCCAATCCCTATTTTACATTTACATCATCACTAATAGGTATCAATTAATCCATATTGTGCATCCCGAGGCTTTAATTGATCAAACACTCGACAAGATGGAATTTTAGACCTTATTTCCTAATTCCTTGGCTTCTTAGGTGTTAGAATGGCTCTTGTGGGATCCATTCGCCACACATTGTGAATTAGTCCCATCCAGGTGGAACCCATTCACCTTGTGTGGTGAACCAGTCCTATCTAGCCCCCATTTTGACCTTTGAGTGAGAAAAAGTGAAATTTATAGTTTATTTTCACTACCTGTTGGCATGTGATGAGGTATTATCGGGTACTGTAGACACTAATTTTCAAAAACCTTAAACAATGAACCACGTTAGTATCGTTAGTTCGTTTAAAGCAAGTAACACTAGTATATCTATGAAATATTTAGCCATGCTAAAATAATGCAAACTAAATAGAACAAAAATAATTAAAAGTAGGCATAGAAGAACATGACCAAACCCTATCCCATAGTGGATTGGTGCTTCTATGGAAAGAAGACCTTTCCCAATCCTTTCTTAAGCTTCATGATGAAAATGATTTGAATATGATATGGAATGCTAAGATATGGAGTGGACAAAATCAGTTCTCCATTGAAGAGAGTGACCTTGCATGATATTGTAGATGAGATACAAAGATTGTGGAGGATTTGATTAAGAATGAAGCCTCTATTTGTAGATTCTTAAATGCTAAGAGTGCTCAAGAGGTAGCAATGTGGGACTAAAAAAAAGCCAATGTAAAGAGGCCACATGTCAACTTGTGATAGACTTGAGGATGAGCACATTTTGGTCAATGTGCCAAAGAGAGGGAGATTTCAAATTTGAATTTGAGAGTAAATGCTGAGTTTGACTTGTGCAAGGGACATGTAAGAGACATTAATTGCTTTGTTGGATGTACATGTCCACTTGATTTTGAATTCAAACTTGAGGGAATATTCTTCAAAGATGTCATGTTGATGAAAATGCCGAATTTATAAATGAATTAAAATGATTTATGGGTGCAAGTGGGAAAAGCTAGAGGATGTGATGGATGGTTAGGTTAGGTTAATCGGGATTAGATTAACTTAATGATGATTAGATGCTTTGACCCCCTTGACTTGAATATTTTGATTTATTTAAATCAAAAAGGGATGAAAGGTGATTTCAGACTTAATTAAATAAAGGATTGATTTATTTAATCGAGGGTGATGTTAGGATCAAGTTGATTTATTTAATTTAAATTGATGACTTTAGGAGATTGATAAATAAACTTGATTTATTTGTTGAATGGATGAATATGACCTAATTGAATGCGTTGCACCAATTTTTCATGTCTAGATTTTTCCCCTCTTTGTAGCAATGTACTTGTTGTGTTGGTTCAAAGAATAAACTTGCTGTGATCAAAATTTAAAATTTTTCTATTTTTTTCGGTTGTCCTAGCGGAAAGTACACGGGTACATTGCCCCCTCAAGAGATCGAGCAAAAATATTCCATTTGCGGGTTGATCTCATGATAAAGAGGTTTAAAATGGATGGTTATGGATGATGATGCAAATGAGATGATTTTAAGATGCTTAGAATAACAAATCTATATTATCTTAAACACTTAAATGATGATATGATGTGATGATGGATGAGATGGATGATGTGATATGCTGTGTTTCTACAAATGTATGATTTTATGAGATGCTTAGACTAACAGATCTATATTATGTTGATGATGCAAATGCAATGCATGTGAAATGATCAGTGTTTCCTATTATGTATGATATGAATGATATGTGGTATGTTGACGGTTTGTGGATGCAAGATGTATGTATGATGGATGCATTGGTGATGATGATGTTAATGCAGAAATGAGATGATGACAAGAGGATCCCACAAGTCCATGATCTGACGAGACTTTATTATAGATGATGATGATGATTCACTTATCAAGGATTGGGACTTTAAAAGGGATACTTACCTTATGTTTGATTACACATGTAGATACAATGCATCAAGGTATAAAGAACCAGGATGGTGTTGTACCTAGTGCAATGAAATTTGACTTGAAAAATGGATAGGATTATTCTTGTTTACACTTGACATGCATAAACCTTGCTAGGACGTACCTAACAAAGCAAGTATTCACCAAGTTATTTTACAAGAACATCCAACAAGCACAACAGACAGAGGATAATGATCATTGCCCCATTCCTATCTCTCTAGATCCTTCATTTGGATATCATCGAGAGGTCCTTGGAGTGAGTGTAATAAGATAATCAAAAGAAAAGATCAAGTACACAAACAAGCCAATGTTCTTCATACCTCTAGCCAAAGGGATTTGTTTTGATAGGATAAGAATCCAAGGTGATATCCAAAATAATTCCCATTGTTAGAACGATATATCCTAGGACATGCATTGTATAGGATGATGATGGTTTGATAAGTTTATTGATAGGTTGTTGATATAAGGTTGATTGACATGTTTGAAAATGATCAAGAGTTTTATTTTTCATTTAATAGTTTGTTGTTTCAATTTTTGATTTTACGATTGAAGTTTTCTTTTTGTTGATTGTTTGTGCTTGTTTCCATTTGTTTCGCCAAAGGATGAAGGTGATGATTAGTTTATTATGTATGATTGATTATTTCAAGTGAGAGCGAGATGAGATGGATGGATTTTTTCAAATATTTGGATGTTTTTGGAGTTTTGAAATGTTTTGAGGTTTTTTTTGGTGTTTTTTGAGATTTTCAAATGTTTTGATTTTTTATTTGTTTGAATGTTTTTGGATTTTGTGATTTTATGAATGTTTTTGGATTTTGTGTTTTTTAAATGTTTTTGGATTTTGATGTTTTTTGAATGTTTTTGTGATTTTGATGTCCCAGCAGCTGATCAAAGATTAGCCTTGCCTATGTTTAAGCTCATAGATGACGTAGTTTGGATACCATATTTTTGATGTTTTCTGACTTTTATGAATGTTTTTGGATTTTTTGATGTTTTGATGTTTTTGGATTTTTGCATGATTTTGACAATTTGGATATGGATATGTGATTATATCAGTGCTCTATTTGCAATTTTGTTGAAGACCAAGCTAAGGTTGATTGATCAGATTGATGGATTGATGATGTTGATAACATTGTTGAGGATACACAACAATGCAATGATTTGATTGATCAAGATTGATGATGATAACATTGTTGAGGATGCACAACAATGCAAGGATCAATTGATCAGGATTGATGATGATAACATTATTAAGGATGCACAACAATGCAAGGATAGTGTTAAGCAACACAAGGATATCCTGAGATGATGAAATTTTTTGTATTGAATTTTGATCGATCAGGTTTGATGAAGCTTGATTTGGAATAGAGGTTGTTCGAATGATTTGATGTGACGTTTGGAGGATGTGACTTAATGCAACTGATATTGATTACTTGGATTGATGTTCGATGAAAGATGAAGACTGATAAAGAATGTCTTCTCATCAAAATATGCCATGGGCTAGTGATTTGGATTTTGGATCACAAATGCTTGACCAATTTGATTTCATGTTTTTCCAATGTTCAGATCGCCACATAAGTTGGAGGATATAGATCAAGATTTACTCCTGAAGCAAGATGTACATATCTTCCCCCAGTGTCTAGCAATGTATGGAATGTCATGGATAGATGCTTGGATAGGCATGTGGATGGATGGATATGGATTATCTTGTGATAATATAAGGTGCTTAGATAAAGAAAGTGCTTCATAGCTCAGATAATGCTGCATATGATAGGATCAATGAAAATGACCCATGTCAAGATGTTTACCAAAAGAAAGTGTAAAGTGTGCCCCAAACTTTCATCAAGATCCAAATAACTTGGATGATGGATGTAGATGGATAAAGATGGATTGGATAAATGGTTTCTGGATGGATGGATTTATTATGGATAATATGGATGGAATGTTGTCTTTATTATGGATGGGATGAGATGCTTTCACCTAAATTGGTGCACATAGATGCTTGATTCCACACATGACACCTATTTTCTAGGTTTTCATCATGGTCTTGCCTAAAGCGCCGCACATGCGACTTTCACTAGAGGATGATTTTTTATCTTTACTATTTTCAATCCATTTTCTATTTTTTTTATTTTCATATATTATGTTTTTATTTTTAATTGTTCCTAAAATATTTTAAGCTCATGCTGAATCACAATGTGTTTTTGATGTAGATGCCCCTGTCATAATGTGCCATCAATATCCTGATTGAAGGAGCTGCTTTGCTGAGATACGTGCACTTGAATGCAAATTTTGGGATTCCTGATTTGCTTTGTCGATACCGGAGTTAACTCTATCTCTATGCGTACATCATGATAGAGTGCCTTCAGAATCCTTATGATGAAGGGTTATTGCCAATACATGGTTAATGTGAGAATTGGATGTCATGCGTGGAGGTGTGGATGGAGTGTGTTTAGGGATTATAAAAGATGGATTGGTTGACAGCTTGGAATCTTTGACCCTCCAAACATGGGAAGATGAGAAATGATGGGTGGATACGGAAGTGTGTATGGAATTAGGATCAACTGCTTGATACACTTTGTATGTCACTTGAAAAGCCTGCTTTTTCTTTTGTGGATATCTTTGATGGATACTTTTCCCTCTTTTATTTTTCCCCATAGTTTCTTTCACTGATGGAGTTTGATAGGGATGATCTTTCTTTGTATTTTTTGGTATCCATTTGTATTTGATTTGTCCATTATGCTTCTCATCTTCTTTTGCTTTGATAACGTTCTTCGTACTTTGATTCAAATCTTTCTTTCACAGTTGGTCCCAATTCGTGGATGGGGTGATGGGTGGATGAAGATTCATGACATGGCTGGTTGTAGTATTGGCAATGGCTTCACCATAAAGATTCTTTGTGCTCCCTATGTTGACATTTTCTTGAGACAAAGTTGCCCCCAATATTTTGGAAATAGTACCTTCACGCTTTGATTTCCCTTGTTTTGAGAGCTCTTTTTTATAATGCATTATTTGATAAATGACTACCATAGGTGACGTTTCAATTTGCTGCTCTGCTAACTTTGAATTATACTATTCTGTCTGACTTGTTTCCTTGAGTGGATAATGTTGGATATCCACATAGTTGATGTCCTCATTCTAAATTTGGGATATATTTGATCCTAATGTTGATAACTCAGTTTGACTGTAGGATTTAATAACCTGCTCTTTTTGTGTAATAATGTCAGGAGTAAAGGGATCCTATTCTAAATAAGGATCATCGATGTGTCCATCCAAAGAAAGCATCTCATGGGTAGATGGAGGAGTATGTGCTATGTGAACATCATTTGTGACATCTCGTATAGACAGGAGAGTGTCCATTAGATTATTGTAGTATCTTTGAGATACAAATTATTGATCTTGAATGATTTTAGAGTTGATTTGGACATGCTTTGGATCAAGTTCTTGACATGGGTCAATTCCAAAGGATGGATTGCTTATAAGGGGTTCTTGTATGTCATCATTAGACATGATAAGTGGTTCAATATCTTCAAGTGTCGAGTTTAGGGTTCCTTTAGTATTTGTAACCATGAGGTCAAAGGATGTCAACATGTCTTGGAAAGGACCATTGCTAGACCTTAGTGGAAAATTTTGATTTTTCTTTGGAATAAATTCTTGAGATATGTCCTCTATCTCATTAGGTGATGTAGGGAAATTTTTGACATGATCATTGGTAGATGGGTTGTAAATTATGTCAATGGGATCAAAAATTCTAACACTCCTTGAAAGAGATCACTAAAAAATTGCTCTTGATGTATTGTGAGTTGATCATTGGATGGGGTGGAAACATCTTCAAGGTGCTCATCGATGGAGAGATCTCGATCATTGTTTTCAACAATTGTGATGGAGGGATTTCCAATGTCTTCAACCATAGGATAAAATGATGCTGACATTTCTTGAATTGGATCATTGTTGGTTGGTAGATTTTGATCATGATTGAAAATTTACTCTTGACATATGTTGATTTGATCTTCAGACAAGATAGAAACATCCTCAATGTGCTCTTTGATGCATAGATTTTGATCATTACTTTCAAAAATTGTGGTGGGGGGATTGTCAATGCTATCACCAGTGGTTAAATATTTTCATGTTTGTTCTTGTGCTTGCTGGGCAACTAGAGAGGCTTGGGTATCTTGAGAGCCTTGTTGCATTTGTTGAGCTTGTGCTACTTGTTGTATCGCTAGATATTGTTGGATGGCATTTTGGTAGGCCTCGTGAGCTTTTAGCGCAATGTCATATTGTCTTTCTACATTTGGTTTTGGTGGTAATGGTGGTGGATTTGGAATTGTGTTTGATGTAGTGATGAGTGGTTGAGATATGCTTGGAGTGATCGTGAGGGTTTAAGATGTGATAGGAGTGATAGTGGTGGTTAGAATGATCGAAGTGATAGGGATGGTTGGAATGACTAAGGTGATAGGCCCTTGGGAGACCATGTTTTGATTTTTTGGGATCAACATTGTTGCTTGATTGAATACCATATGTTGGCGCGATGTCCATGGTATACTGAAAGTATTTGATGTGATGGATTGATTGGTGTTTGGTGGATTGATTTGGATGGAGTGATTGGTGCTAGGTAAAGGGGGAAGCCCTAAACCAAGGAATGATGTTGATATGGGTAATGGCAGTGGAGATGTCTCTTGGCATAATGAACCTAACTATTTTGGTAAGTGTAGCAATTTGATCTCACCAAATTTGATTTTGATTTCGATCTTGACTCCCTTGATATAGTTGATTTGGCTTTCGTTTAAGTAGATTTGGAGTGTGTACTTGTGTTTTATTTTGGACAATGTTTTGATTTGGAATGATGTTTAGATTTGGCATGATAGGTTGAGATTGACCATTGTTGATGTTGGGAATCACATTTCCTTGATTTTGCATGGTGTTACCTTGACTTGGATTCATTAACATCTTGTTTGGATTTTGAACAATATTCATATGATTTGCAAACATATTTATCCCCAAGTTTTCCAAATTTGTGTTTGGAAAACTTGTACCTAGTACATTCTCATTTGGCATGTAGGGATTTGGTGGGATGACGTTGTTCGTTTGAAGGCTCATGCATTGATTGTTCAGTTGATAGGCTTGTAGGTTTGGATTTAGATCTACCATCATGAAATGTGTTCCAATCTTTGATTTGAGCATACTCACACTTGTTATTCCATTGACATTTGTAGAAGGTAATGATCCCATGTATGGATTGTATAAGTGTGAGTTTTGATAATCAATCGGCGTTGTAAGGCTTTGATAGCTTAATTGATTTGGATTACTCATATGTGTGGATCAAGTTTGTATTCCATGTTCTTGTTTTTTGAACTTGTTGCAAAAGTTACCTCTACGGTGTTTAGGACCAATGACAAGATGAAGGATGAAAGGGGTGAATGAGATGAGTGTTGAATGTTTAGGGACTTTGGATCAATGCTAGACTTAGGGTTTGATTTGGATAATAAACTTGTAAACCCTAAGATGTTAGATGTGATCTTAGGATGAACTTGTTCAAAAGGATTGCTAATTCAATTAAATGTATGAGAAAGGATGCATTCCCATACACCTAACTAAACAAGGTGGTTTTAGATTTTGGTGATTTACCCAAGTCTAGAATGATGTTTCCAAAGTTCTATTTAAGTTGCTTGGTGGGATGGAGGTGATAAATGTTTGGATGGATGAAGTGTTTGATTTTGATCCTAAATGAACCTAGGAAGGACTTGTTTACTAGACCAAGATAGTGAAGAACATGCCTTTCTCTAAGAGTAATTCAAAATCAAAAGATCAATGTTTGCATGAAAACCATAAGATCAAAATATATCAAGCACATGTGTGGGGTCCAATTGATTCAATCTTTGCTTAATGGATTAGTTTTACCACAAACACACTCTTGATTAGGTTTTCAACTAAATGCACAATGTCCTAATTCCCTTTCATCCCATAAAGTGCATTATGCAGAAATCGAGGAAATCAAGGAAAAGGTTGCCTAAAGTTGACTTTAGTAGAAGCAAATTGAGATGAAATCCAAATGCTTAGAAGCCTCTAAGGATACAAATCCCAACGGCACACAATAACATGTGAATTTTTTCAAGGATATTTGCCTCTCCTAAAGGGTTTGCAATTTTGATGATTCGTTGAATGTTGGTTTTCTAATGTTTTCGATCAAAGCACTGTGTTTTCAAAATGACTCACAAGCAATATAACACCCTAGCTCAATTGGTACATTTTTCTTACTGGGATTGCCTCATGCCCTTCGTAGTAGAAAAGATGTTTTTACATGCAACCAAGGAAAAAATATAAAGGTATGTTAAGAATGAAGTCTTAACCTCTATATTTTAACCAAGATCGGACATGGCAAGTAACTTCTTGGAATCTAAGTTCCAATGCACCAATTTGATAAACTAGATGAATGGGTTAATAGGACACTACAAAAATAGGTTTTAGTTCAGAATTTCTATTCGTGGAGATTGATCCATATGGCGAGATTCCCCTTTCAGATCCATCTTGTTGGAGCCAACAACGTGATATTGGCATTTAATCCAATACCCACATTTATATCCCGGTTGGAAATACTCTTGGCTTTAGAGTGTTATTAGTTGAGTTGTTCCCTTTGGTGAGTACTTTTTCCCCAAGGCAGGCCCTCTAGGATAAACAAAATCGAATAAACTTATTCATAGTTTGATCAACCTTCATTTAGAAACAAATGGAAAACATATGCAATAGGTTTACTCACATTCGCACAAGTGTTTAGTTCAATTTTTAAACCCAAATTGAAGTGTGTATGGGTAACTATTTATGCAACTTAATGTCACCAAAAGCCTTTTGATTCTCGAGATCGCCGTGAGGCACGAGAGAAGCGCATACGTCTTTTGATGATATTACTTTGTGTAAATAATTACAAAACAATAAAGATACACATTAATTTTATCGTTCAAAGCAATGATTCAATTCGTTTTAAGCACCAAAGGAAAGATGAAGATTTCCTTGTTCAATTTTTTATTCCTAAACAAAATTTAGTGATTTTTTCCTAAGATTCATTTTAAGCCCCTTTGTCATGAAAATTGAAATGTTCTTTTTAAGAGCCCAAAAGAGACAAGTTAGTCTAAAATAGAAAATTAAAGCATATAACGAAGGTCTTGAGCATTCAAAAATGCTTTTTTGATTTTGAGGTTAAAGGATTCAATCTTCTTCACCTCCAAGATTTGTTCAAGATCACCTATTATCCTTCAGTGTTGCTAGTCCTTCAAATGAAAATCCTCCCTCCTTTGTTTTCCTTCCTTCCTATTCCATCACAAATAAGATTTATTTTAATGTTAAATACAATAAAATAAAATTTGGCATTTGATATTTAAATCTAACTAGACAACAAAGCTATAATTGTTGATCAAATCTAACACCAAAGAACTTGTATTAGTTTATTCAATGCGTGCAACAACTTTTAGGTGAATAGCTATAGAAATTAGTCTTGAGGTTTGAAAAAAACCAAAGACTTCTATGAAGAACCATATTTATGAAAAAAACTAAGACTTCTATTTTGATGATAAGACATATGGACCCTCAAATATTTGCGGCAAGAGTTAAGTAAATTTCCAATTAAAGGTGTGAGTAAATGTGAAATCTTGTTTGTGACTCCAACTTTTTGTTTTACCTATCTCAACATGTTGATCGCCAATATTTTTGGGTCCCTCCCCTTTTGAGTGCGCTACTTTTGGCATTAAATGTATTGAATCCACTTAATATCACATGAATTTACCTCATAATGATGGTTTGCAAATTTTGCGCAAGTTATGATTTGCTAAACTTGAGGAAATGAAGAAACTTCTAGATTAGAATGATGGTGTCAACATCAACTAGGATTCTCAATTGATGATATTAATAGGGTGTGATTTTCTCTACTTTGGAAGAATATTTTGATTTAAATTGAATTTAATGACATGTCGAGAGATACATTCCTGACAGTCTACTCTATAATACTTGTCAAATATGGTGACCTCCTATACTAACATGTCAGAAAATAAAAATTAATTACGCTTTAAAAATCACAAATTGTAGACTCGATATGTGTGGATTGATATGTCATTTTCATTAATCTCCCACCAAATCAAGACAAAACGTAATGAGTGGTGGGCATCCCCTTGTTGCCTATGCCCTTTTGCGAATGGACATATCTGCAAAGAGAACTAAGTATGCATTGTAGCATACCATTTAGTCGACCTTCATAAATTCTCAATCTAGGAACTTAGTCTAACAAGGAAAACATTACTTCAAATAACACAATAGATATCTATCAATATCACAATAGATATCTCTCAATCTAGCGCCATATGTAGCAATAGCACAACAGAGAATCAACTATCTCTATGCCACTCCAAAGAAAGAAAGATTTATGCTTTTAGTAACAAGGAAAGGAGGGTTGCTTTGTATTTATGCTATGGCGACTGGAATAAAGCCACGTGCTTTGGCCGATATGTAAGCAAAAATGGACAAGGCATACAAAATGTTGGATAGAATACATGGGAATAAATTAGGCATGGGACTGTTAAACAAAATGCACTAGAAAAACTATGATCTCAAGGAATGCCATGATTGCAGGGCCAAATATGCACCAAATGGATTTGTTGAATAGGCTTTAAATTTTTTTAAGCCAATGTGATTAGCAGGCGCAAAAACATGATTTCTATAAACTCTTTCCAACATTCTCTCCGTGCTAAAAATAGAGCTTTATAACAGGGTATGGGCATCCTTAATGGATTTGCTAAAACTTGCGAGCTAATGCAATTGGCATAGCATAAAACAAAATTCCACAGCCTTCGTTCTTCGTACACCCTTTCAAACTAAATGTAGATGGCAGAATGCACAGTCAAGGCACATGAACTAATTGTTAGCCTCATTATAAGCCCTTTCTAGGGAATAAACAATGATTTTCTTGTTGTTAGGGCCTACACTGCACACATGAAATGGATGCCTTTTATCAATGCATAATGATACACCTTTTACCATGCGTAAGCTTCTGCCCTTCCACAAAATGCAATGGTAGGAATTAGCTCTGTTAAAAAAAAATGTATTCAACCGTCTCTTTAAAACCCATAGTTAATGAAATCTAACACCAATTAATAAAAAAAAAAGAAAACAAAGAATGTCAGATGATAATCCATGCTACCACATAAAGAAATCAATTGATGTTGTCAAAGTCTATGATGTTGTTCCTCATCAACAAGTATAGACAAGAGATTATATTAACGTGATTAACTTAAATAAATGAAATCATCTTAGCAAGAAGATCGAATGAGGTGACTGATGGCGTGTGACACAGGAAGTTTGTTTGAACAACAAACAAAATTTATGGTGCACATTTAATATGTTGCTCTGCAACATGAATCTTTTAGATTGGTTGTGTATCGATCACCAGAAGAGTAGATCGTGAAGAATTTCCCCAATGTTTCCTATCACTTGTGTTGCCTTCTCTAGTGAAAATCATTCACACAGTCAACGCTTACAAAATTTCCTCAAAAGTTGGCATACCTTTTCAGTTGGATAATTTCAACAAACCTGTTCCATGTGCTTAATAATGGGAGTTAGCTTTTCAAAGATTAGCATATTGAAGGATGCGTATATCTTAAGCAGAGAAATGTGAAGTATTTAAAGTAATGTAGCTTACTGATAAGGAAGGAGATAATGGCCATAAATGAGGTGAAAGCTGTTGAATTTGGTTCTAAACCTATCGAATCGCATTAGCTTGAAAGATTAAAAAAAACATTTTCTAGCTGACACAAGCAATACATAGGAAATGTTTAAAATCTGCGAATTGAGTGAAAGATACATCCTTTACTACCTCTACCAAATCATCTCCTAAAATATTTACAGCCCACTAAAGGTTTGTATGAGATGTAATTCTTAAATTTACAGAATAGCCCAAGTTGCAACTAATAAACCATGGTACAAATGTAAGACAGTAAAACATGAGAGAGAGTATTGATCTGACTTTAATTCTTAACTGTAACAAAATAGTCCAAACAACCCTCCTTCTAGCACCATATTGTAGAAATTAATTTTCACAAACCTCAAACAATGAACCAAGTTAGTATCGTTAGTTCATTTAAAGCAAGTAACACTAGTATCTCTATGAAATATTTAGCCATGCTAAAATAATGCAAACTAAATAGAACAAAAACAATTAAAATTAAGCATATAAGAACATGACCAAACCCTATCCCATAGTGGATTGGTGCTTCTATGGAAAGAAGCCCTTTCCCAATTCTTGCTTATGCTCCATGATGAAAATGATTTGAATATGATATTGAATGCTAAGATATGGAGTGGACAAAATCACTTCTCCATTGAAGAGAGTGACCTTGCATGATATTGTAGATGAGATACAAAGATTGTGGAGGATTTGATTAGGAATGAAGCCTCTATTTGTAGATTCTTAAATGCTAAGAGTGCTCAAGAGGTAGCAATGTGGGACTAAAAACAAGCCAATGAAAAGAGGCCACTTGTCAACTTGTGAAAGGCTTGAGGATGAGCACATTTTGGTCAATGTGCCAAAGAAAGGGAGATTTCAAATTTGAATTTGAGAGTAAATGCTGAGTTTGACTTGTGTAAAGGACATGTAAGAGACACTAATTGCTTTGTTGGATGTACATGTCCACTTGATTTTGAATTCAAACTTGAGGGAATATTCCTCAAAGATGCCATGTTGATGGAAAATGTTGAATTTATAAATGAATTAAAATGATTTATGGGTGCAAGTGGGAAAAGCTAGAGGATGTGATGGATGGTTAGGTTAGGCTAATTAGGATTAGATTAACTTAATGATGATTAGATGCTTTGACCCCTTTGACTTGAATATTTTGATTTATTTAAATAAAAAAGGGATGAAAGGTGATTTCAGACTTAATTAAATAAAGGATTGATTTATTTAAACAAAGAGGGTGATCTTAGGATCAAGTTTATTTATTTAATTTAAACTGATGAATTTAGGAGATTGATAAATAAACTTGATTTATTTGCTGAATGGATGAATATGACATAATTGAGTGCATTACGCCAATTTTGTGTGTCTACAGGTACTAAGGCACAATTGTCTATAAATAAGTGTTTTTATCCTCATTTTACATCCAAAAACATCTTATCTCATTATGACATCTCTCATCATAAATACATCTTCTATCTTTCACTCTAATTCAAACAAGTTAAGGGTTTCTTCATGAGAAGTCTTCAAGTTAGCTTTCTAAAACATTAAAGGGTTGAATCTTCATGTTATGTTGCATACTTTCAAGATATAATCATCATGAAAAGGTAATCATCTCCATTTTTTCATGCTTCATTACTTTATTTCATCACTTTGGCTTAATTACCTAAACATGATTTGACTAAGGAAAACCCCCATGCCCTAACCTTCAACATCTCTCTCTTAAATTGTATTGTTTGTTTGCAGATTTAGGACACTTGGGGTTTTAGGAATCATTGGATATTACATTTAAAATTCACTTAAGTCATCTCTCCATTATTCAAGTCAAAACATTGAAACAAAAATTCACGTTTAGACCTAAATCTGGCAGTTTCAAAAGCAAACCCTATAGAGACCAGAAGTGCAGATCTAGCTCCATAGAATCAACTCCTGATTTTATAGATTAATATAGGTGGAATAATTATCCACCCATGGAGAATGATTCCAATCTATAATCTAGAAAAGTGGTTTCTTTAGATTTTAGCTCCCAACAATCAAAAATAGGTTTCTAGAAGATTTCACCAAAACTAGGACTGATTCGCCATGCATGGAGAATCAGTCAATGTGGCCATTAACAGAGGTTTCTAAGAAATTATAGAATCTTCCAGTGACATAAATCTTCCTCTAGGTGCACTTTGTTTAGTCTGATTCATTTCTATTTCCATTTGCTTAAGTTTCTAGTTCATATTTGCATTCAACACTGTGTTTTCCAACACTTTTGTATTAGATCAATTTACGTTATTTAGTCTACGTTTTCATTAAATTTCTATCATTAAGACACATTAACACACTCCACATTTTATTTTCATTCTTTCATCCTTTAGTTTTGAGTGTTAACGTTGTGCATTTTGGACCATTTTCTCTCTCCTAGGTGAAAAACCCTAGGAGGAGATAAGAAAGATTTGAGTGCCAAAATAATTTATTTCATTTTGGTGAACCCATTGTTTCAAGTATATTATTTCATCCTATATTATCTTACATTGCATCTTTCATTAGTTAGCTTTCATTCTAGGATTTCATTGTTGTATGTGTAAAAAGGTGCATAATAGGTTATGTTTTTGCATCTTTCATCATTGAAAAGTTATAAAATTTTACATTCTTCATTTAGACCTGCATCGTAGCATTCTGTAAACATAAAAAAATCATTCACAAAATTCTTTAAAATTCTAAAAAATGTCCATACTAGGACTCATTCGCCACCCTAGGCGAATCAGTCCTTTCTGACCCCTAAAACAACATTTTACAAAATTTAGAACATTATTTTTGGGATTTTTTTGGTGCCATTTCATACCTATATTAGTTAGTTGCATTTCTGTAGCGCATTCATTTCATCAAATATAGCCTTAATTAGCTCCTTTCATGCATAGTTTCAATACCAAGTTTACATTCTCATATTGTTACATAGCATAATCAATCACTTATCATTTTAAAATTACATTTCATTTCTAACTTTTGCATTGCATTTTTGAGTTAGCATAGATTGTTCTCTCATAATGTTAGTTTCAATATTCTCCAAATTCACAAATAAAAAGTTAGTTCATAAACATGCACAAGAAAAGGAACATATTAATGCTTGTATTGAACTTACACCCTTTCCTATCTTTCCTATTTGTGAGGATGATGTGTTAGAAAGGAATACAAACATAGATAACAATGATGATCATAATTGTCCTTCCCTTGATATCTCTCCTTTTAGTGATGAAGGTATCTTGATGAAAGATGGTACACTCATTGAGCATCATGCAGGTCTTGTTTGTCCTTTTCCTCATCCCCCTTAGGAAGATAGAATAGCAACAGATGATGAATGCAATGTCACCGCTTTACCTAGTCTCCATTCAACCCCCCACACCTTTCCTAGTTTTCAAACTAGTTTTGAAAGAAATCATGGCAACCACATTAGTTGTGAGGAACATATGTTGACATTAAATGATCAAATCTCTAAGACCTAAGAAAATATCTTTGTGATCCTTCCAATACCTCTCCTATTTTGGAAGATATTAGGGAACAAAGCAATGAAGTCACAAATGATCACTATAGTCAAAATTTTCCTTCTCCTAGTATCTCTCCTAGTTATGATGTAGATACTTTGTTAGAAAACATTACTAATGAGAGTCATGGGAATCTAAGTAGTCCTACGGTCATTGCTCCTCCTCATACTTGTGATGATGCTACTTTGCAAATTTCACCCTTAGATGAACATATTACAAGCTCTCCTACTATGGTAGACACTATGAAACGGGAGAATGTGACCTTACAAACAACCAACAATCAAATACAATCTTTCTATAATCTCTTCATTATCACAAATCAAACACATTCGACCATTAATACCACTATTAGGTGTGATGAAGTTATTTTGGATGAACCAAACCTTAATTGTCATGAACATGTGGTTTTTTCTTCTTCTAGGAACTCTCCTTCTAGGGAGGATATATTATAACCCCAGACAAAGATAATATCCCCTTCAAATATAATGAAAAATATCACTTGCTAAGGGATGTTAACAATATTCAACCTCAACTCACCCTTCATAAATCTTCACCCAAACCAAAAATTTCCCTTTACCCACCTTCACATCCACTTCATCCTTCCAATAACCTAAACTTGCCCTTTACCCACCTTCGCATCCCCTTCATCCCTCTAATGTATCACAACAATCTAGTATTGATATTGTTTCTCATACATATAATACACGAAATAATCTCCAACCATCGCAAAAAATTCCACATTCATTACCTTTACCTAATACCCTTAGTGCTCCTTGCTACATCCCACAAACAAAAAGGAGTATTATCTTATTGAACAATTAAAGAATACTCCTGCAAAAGTTTCCCTTTGGGATTTACTTCAGACCTCACCAACTTACAACACTATTATTCAAATAGCCTTACAACAACTTGCAGCTCCCTATGGTACAAATTTGAATGATGTGGAAGCTTTAATTCAAAAAATGAATCACACTAATCTTAACATTACTTTTCACCAACATGATCTCCCTTCTTTTGAGTTGCGAAAACAAAGTGATGCTTTCATGAGTATAGCTCAATACAAACAAATAGGCATAAAGATGACTCTTATCAACAATGGCTATGCTCTTAATGTGTGTGGTGTGAGTCTCCTTGATCACTTAGAAGTCCATAGATCACAAATCATACCTAATTCCACCCATATTCATATATTTGATAGTTGAACAAAGCATCTGCTCAATGTAATAATTTTTCCTATTACAATTGGGGTGGTTACTTTGTAAACTCCTATTCATGTCATGCCTTATGATCTTGTGTACAACCTTCTTCTAGGAAGTTTTCCATTGATTCATTAGATGAATGCAGTACCTTCAACCATTCATCATATAATGAAATATGTTTATAATAATAAAATTTATCAAGGGTATGTGTAGGATTACCATGGAAAAAATAATCCCTTAAGTGGTAAAAAATTTAGAAAAATTAGAGTTAGGAAACTTGACATAAAAAATTGAATAAGTTATCTATATTATTTCAAAAATATGTAAGAATAGAATATGTAGAAAATTGAATTTAGTTTCTAAACTACTAGGTTTATTTTAAAAAAAAATCTATTTGGTGAAAATTTGAAATTTCAATGCAATAGTACTTAAATTTGAGGGAAAAATAAGTAGGTGCTTGTCTGACCACCCTAACCACAGTAAAATGATAAGATTTTTTTATAATATTTTAGATATAAGTAGAGGAATCATATACCAATGTGATGCATATTTTTTTGTAATTTTTTTCCAAGTAAATAATTAATTATGAATTTTTTATTACAAATTTTTAAAAATATAAAAACTCATATGTCTGACCACCTTAACTTGGTCAAAAATTTATGAAATTCAATTTTATATTTTTTAATCCTATAGAATATGAAGCGTAGAATGTGACACATGTTTTAGATTCAAAAAATATGATACCGTTTGAAAGCTATAGATGTTTTTCAATCAACTTATCAGTTAGGACTTTAGTCGTAATTCAAATAGAAAATGAATAATAATTATTTATTAAATTCAAAATAAATAATAACATATATTGATGGAAATTTGAGAATCTCCTTTAAAAACCCTTTTTGTTTCATCAATTTTGGGTAAAACATTTTTTGTCAGCCACATACCCTACACATACCCATCATATCGCCACGTTTTGGCCCATCATGATCCTGCACATACCCTCAAGTTGAAGCTAATCCTAAGCCTAAAAATTTCTTGCATCTTGAAAATGGAGCTACAAGTCCTCTCACAACCTTGATTCTAACATCCAACATAGATCCTCTTGAAATTGAACACAACAATGAGGAATGGAAATCTAAATTCTTTGGTGATGATTGGGGATCCTTATAATTCACACCATCATTTATGGGTGAATACATATTCACACCAAAGAAAAAGGAGCAACAAGAACAACCAACCCTCACATAAACATAACCTTCCAACAACCTTTGAAAATCATCTGCCTCAACCACTTTAGACAAAACCAAAAACTCCACAACAACCTTTGACGAACACAATAGTGAACAACCACCCAATTCCAAAACACTAAAACAACTTTATGGAAAAGGGTATGACCTCAAGAAAAAAATTGGGTATTGTGGAAAAGGTTGTGGTGTTTGAGAAAAATGTATCAACAACCCTATAGAGCCAAACACACAACAAACAACTCATGGTCTTGGTTATTCGCCTTTGAACAAGATCACCAAACCTTCACTCAACATCAATACTATCATGCAAGACTCTTCCAAAACTCTTTCTTATTCACATCAATAACATTAGTTGCCACTCCTTTCCATGTAATAGTTTTAGGATAATCACATTCTCACTATTTCATATCTTGCATCCCTCGCAAGGGGCAACATACCGCCATTCACTTTAGGCTCACCCTTGTCTTGCACTAAGTTGTGGGAAAAGGGTTAGACAACCTCATCCCTTGTATGCCACTTATCATTTTCTCTTTTGACTACTCATTAATTTTTCATGAATATATAAAGAGAAAGCTTGTGATGTGGATGACATGTCTTAAGATTGACTCACATGTGACATACAACCTTTCTTTGATATTCATTTTCCTTGACATGATGCAGCCTAACTTCGAAACATATGAATTGGCATAGGGATTTCCATGTTGGCTCTCATGTCTTGTTTTCTTTTTGCATTTTCTTTTCTTCTCTACTTTAAAGTAATTGCTCACAGAACGATGTGTAGCAATTCCTTTAAAGTGGGGGCATCCATTACCATCAATTCATTTGTATTCTTGGTTCCTAATGTAGCCTTTTGATTTACGTGATGTGTTCATCACCTTTTGGATGACATTGGGTATGATGTCCTTCATAATTTTTGGGTGATCTCACAAAGTTGGTTTACAATTTCTAGGAGATTCTAATTTTTTATGAAATCACATATTTTTAGAAAATATAATGATTTAAGTTTTTAAAAATTTCATTTAAAGCATTCCAATTGAAGAGGGTTTTATCAAACTACCTTATATTAAACCCCCTTGGATATAACGAAACTTGCATCACTGTGTCACCTTTCCTTTTTGTTTATGATCATTTTCTTGTGGTGCCTTCTTAAAGTTATCAATGGGTATAACTTTAACATGGTTGAGCGGGAAGCCCACCTAGTGGCATGAATTTTCCCCATAGCCACCTATGTGTTTGTGATTGCATACCAACTAGCGTATGTATCTTACTTTTAGGACCTTCTCACCCCATTGATAGTCTGAAGTTCTGTGGCCCCAGAGTGAGTACATCTACCCCGTCTTTCATTCTCTCCATTCTTTCCATTGCATGATTTTTCATCTCGGGGGCTTGAATTTTAGGATCTTCAATCCTGGGGGCTTTGCCAGCTCCTTTTTTTTTTTTCATTCTTTTTAATCTACATCTATACATGTGGATCTCTATTGAATAACTACTTTAGTGTAAGTTTGAAGCAAGTTCATCCTCTCACTAAAGTGGGGGCTGAATGTGCCATAGGAAAAAGGATCCTTTGCTTGAAATAGGATTAATTCATGATAAAATGAACTTAACGAGGTCTTCATCTAGTGTTGTGAAGCATTTTATGGGTCCACAATAGGTCTTGGACCCTTGCAAATCAAATAACATGCTTTTAACGATGTCTTGTAAAGGTGTTGTAAAGTCTTGTAAATAAATTTCATGCTTTTCTAGACTTAATTAACTTATTTCTCCATAATTCAATATAATAAAATGTATTTAATAACATTATCACATCAATCTAGAAGCTTCTTAATGTAAACTTAATGATAAACTAGTTTTGTAGTGTGATTTACACATTCACATTGGTTTTTGTGCCTTCTAGGCTATGGACCTCATTTTAGTGTTGTAAAGTGTATTTAATCACACTTTCACATTGATGTATGTGTCCCAAGCCCTATTTTACATTTAAATAATCACTAATAGGTCTCAATTAACCCATATTGTGCATCCCGAGGCTTTAATTGATCAAACACCTAACAAGATGGCCTTTTAGACCTTATTTCATAATTCCTTGGCTTCTTAGGAGTCAAAATGGCTCTTGTGGGACCCATTCACCATGCATGGAAAATAAATCCCATCCAGGTTGGACCCATTCACCATGTGTGGCGAATGTGTCCTATTTGTCCTCCATTTTGACCTTTGAGTGGGAAAAAGGGAAATTTAAAGTTTATTTTCACTACATGTCGGCATGTGATGAGGTATTATTGGGTACACTAAGGCACAATTGTCTATAAATAAGTTTTTTCCTCCTCATTTTACATCCAACAACATCTTATCTCATTATTACATCTCTTATCATCAATACATCTTGTATCTTTCACTCCAAGTCAAGCAAGTTAAGGGTTTCTTCATTAAAAGTCTTCAAGTTAGCTCTCTAAAGCATTCAAGGCCCTAACCTTCAACATATCTCTCTTTTTACTTGTTTGTTTGAATATTTAGGGCTCTTGGAGGCTTAGGAATAATTTAATATTAAATTTAAAATCCACTCAATTCATCTCTCCATCATTCAAGTCAAAACATCAACAAAAAGTCACTTTCAGACTCGAATCTGATAGTTTCAAAAGAAAACACCTATAGAGATCAGAAGTGCAGATTTATCTCCACATAATCAACTCCTAATTTTATAGATTCCTATAGGTGGAATAATTCTCCACCCATGGCAAATGAGTTTCCTCTGTAAGTCTAAAAATTGGTTTTTTCTAATTTCAGCTCCCAACAGTCAGAAATAGGTTTCAAGAAGATTTCACCAAAACTAGGACTAATTCACCATGCATGGTGAATTAGTCCTAGTGGCCATTAATATAGGTTTCTGAGACATTCCAGAATCTTCCAATGGAATCAATCTACCTCCAGCTACACTTTGTTTAGTCTCATTCATTTTTGTTTCCATTTGCTTAAGTTTCTAGTTCATATTTGCATTCTACACTATGTTTTCCAACACTTTTGTATTAGATCAATTTACATTCTTTAGTCTACATTTTCATTAAGTTTTCAGCATTAAGACACATTCACACACTCAAAATTTTCTTTACCTTCTGAATGATATTTTAGTTTTGAGTGTTAATGTTGTGCATTTTGGCCCATTTTCTGTCTCCTTCTAGGTGAAAAACCCTAAGAGGAGCTAAGAAGGATTTAAGTGTCAAAATCTTTTGTTTAAGAATGTACTGGTGGCACTAGCAGTGGTAGTGGGACAAATGAAATTGACACTATGAATGCAAAGCAAATGAAGACTAGACTCAGAATGAAGAAGTCTCTTTTAGTTTATCTCAAGTTGAATGTCAGTTTCCAGACCTTGACTCCATTTGGGAAATGGAAGTGAATTAGCAGCTTTTAGGTATTTATACTACACTTCATGAATCATTTTGCAAACTATAATTGATGATATCATATATTTTATTTCATGAAATTGTGTATCATTACACTTCATGAATCATATTCTAAACTGTAGTTGATGATATTTTATATTGTATTCCATGAAATTGTGATATTTTATATTTTATATTGTATTCCATGGTATTGAATTTGATATGTGATCCTGCATCATTCATAAAGAACAACACTTATCACACTACTTATAAATTCCTATTGCATTGTCATTCACATAATCTTTGATAATAACTGAAAGGAATATTAATCCATTCCTTGAACAAAAGCTAACAGTTCAACATCCATAACATAAGTTCACATAATATGATATGACAACATATAAATAATTGTTGATTATCTTGAGTTAGAAGATAGTGAATACAATATTGGAGAGCAAGATATGTTGAATGAAGAAACATTCAACATAAAATAACAATAATCGTAATCCATTTAAAGGTTTGTTTATAAAGTTTATTTGCTGCTACATTGATCAACAAAATGTGTCATGAGAACTCAGATTAGTGCCTTAACCTAGAAATAGAGTCAATCTCAAAACCTATACAATTTGACAAAAAATTAACACATAGAACCATTATGCTTTGATAATATTGCATTACATTATCAAATTCATTATACTCTCAACCATAACTTTGTACTGATATCCTAGTACTCAATTCACATGAATCTATAGCCTCATTCAAGCACTTTCATTAATTCATTGAATTAAAAGCAAGAACAAAACTACACATCCATTGGAAATAAATGAAGAAAAATAAGAGAATACTTGATCATATTATTCATAATTCATGAAACAAATACATAAGAGAGAAATGGTTTTGAATTTGAACCATTTTGTATTCAATTTATAGTATTGTTATCAAAATTACATATGTAGAATGATTGTCTCAAAACCTAAGACAAAACTCTAAAATTTTCTCTATATTCCCTTTAAAAAATTCTTTATGATCAATATAAAACAATGAACCCATACTTCTAGCCTTGAAATCCTTCTTATAGAAAAGGAGTAAAACAAGCTTCAGGCCAGAAAGTACACATGTCTCTTCTCAATTGGACTGATATAAAATACATTCACTTTTCAAATATATTTTTATTTCTAATTGGAGGGAAATGTTACATGAGACAAAAACCATTTTCATTTATCAATGGAGATCAGGGTATGTGCAGGATCATCATGGAAAAAATAGGCCCTTAAGTGGCAAAAAATTCAGAAAAATCAGTGTTAGAAAACTTGACGTAAAAATTTGAATAAGTTATCTATATTATTTCAAAAATATGTAAGAATAGAATCTGTAGAAAATTAAATGTAGTTTCTAAACTACTAGGTTTATTTAAAAATAAATAAAACCTAGTTGGTAAAAATTTGAAATTTCAATGCAGTAGTACTTAAATTTCATGGAAAAAATAAGATGTAGGTGTCTGTCTGACCACCCTAACCATAATAAAATGATAAAATTTTATTATAAGATTTTATATATAAGTTGAGGACTTATGTATGGATGTGATACATATTTTTTTGTAATTCTTTTGCAAGTAAATAATTAATTGTGATTTTTTTATTACAACTTTTAAAAAATATAAAAACTCGTATGTCTGACCACCTTAACTTGGTCAAAACTTCATGAAATTTAATTTTTCTTTTTTTAATCCTATAGTATGTGAAGCATAGAATTTTACACATGTTTTGGATTGAAAAATTGTGATACCATTTGAAAGTTATAGATGTTTTTCAATCAGCCTATCGATTAGGACTTTAGTTGTAATTCTAATAGAAAATGAATAATAATTATTTATTAAATTCAAATTAAAGAATAATTTATATTGGTTGAAAGCTAATAATCTCCTCTAAAAACACTTTTTGTTTCATTAATTTTGGGTAAAAACAAAGTCGTCAGCCACATACCCTACAAATACCCATAATATTGCCACTTTTTGGCCCATCATGATCCTGCACATACCCATCATATTCTTCCTTCCAAAAGGTATCTTCAGGCTAATGTAGCAATATCCACATGCTCCAAAATTTTATCCATGTACACCAAACATAAAATAGAGAAAAACATAAAGTGTAGGAAAGTAGAAGAGACAAAATAACTTCCACATCTGCATCCTTGTCACCAAATTTAAATTGGGGAGAAAACAATATTCTATCCATACTTTAGCAAAAGCCTAATCTGTACTATTTCCAAGTTATGCATTATATTTCTCCCATCCCTTACTCACCATATTTTTTGAATTAAGACCCAAAATTATATTTCTCAATCCACATTACCACACTTTCATCAATTTTCATTACTGAGAGTATACAACATTTTACAATACTTCAACATAGGCTTAATCTATAAATTTTTCAAGCCATGTGTTGTAATCCTCCTAGTTGGCCATTGCATATCCAAAAAATTATGTACTTTTTGTTATTTGGTTGTACATTGCATCAATTAGCATCCTAACCTCTTTCACAAATGTGTCCATCCTCATCTCTATTTTTGTCATATTATCTATGTTAGGATTCAACATAGAATAATCAACAAAACTCAACATCATCTTATAATGAGGAAGCAGTTCTCCAAACTCTTCCTTCCATTTGGAAAACTCCTTTAATTCACCATTATCATTCAATATCTTGGGCATAGTATTCCCTTTCATTTCTTTGAATATTTTCAATTTATTCTGGAGTTGCATTCCCAGCTTTCCATGAAAAGTTGTGATTTCATTTACTAAATCAATGGACTTCAATAAATTAGAAATGTTGGTGGAAGGTCTAGGGTCTTCCTACATCTGAGGCATCATTTCTTTCAGTGTTCACTCCCTAGCACTCCACTTATTCCACTCAATTTGGAATGCTTTCTGAACCTGCAAATATTTTATATTGGCCTCATGGATGTTCTTGTAAACATCTCACATAGTGTCAGCCTTATTCACCAAATTTGTCACTCTATGCTTCAACACATCATCAAAAATTTCATTGGCCACCTGGACTATCTCCATTTTTTCCTTCTTTGTGTTTTATTTCTGTATTTTCAAATCCTTCTTTAGATCCTAAATTCTCAATGAAAAAGTTTTACAATCTTGTGTAGAAAAATCTAAAGTGGAACTTGTTGGAGAGAGAAAACACCTCTAGATGTATTTCCAACATTGGAAAGTACCTTCTTGTGCTCATCCATTAGTTTATTGTACTTATCCAACAATTTTTTATAATTAGCTTCTCTGATCTGAGTTGTGTCTACACTCAACACGACAACATGCATTGTCAATTGCGCAACTACAATAATTGCCATTTTGATAGCCCTTTTAACAACCACAAATCCAATATATTTCTCCATAGAATTTATCACTTTAGGATTACCAATATTTGGTTCCATAGACCAAATAGCAAGTCTCTGTAACTTAGGACTAGAGCCCAAGCCAAAAACTTTTTTATTGTATTTCTCCTGAGAGATGGAGGAATTTGGATCTTTCTTGATTGCATCTGATGCAATGGCTGATGATAATTCCCATCCAGAAAAAAATAGAATCCCACTTCCTTTGACTAGGTCTCTTGCATCCTAGGGTGGCATAGAAACAATTTCTTGCATTATTTTTCCTTCCTTCTCCTTCTCAGCTTCATCTTGCAAAGATGGGTTAACCTTTCCTTTTTCCTCTTCTATTCTCTTTTTTATATTAGAGCCTTTCAAATGGATAAAAAAATATCTAAAATATTTTTTTTGAACAAAAGAATCATCGTACATGAAATCACCACAATCCTTTATCCTGAAATCATCATCCTCAACTTCACTATACTCCCATTTTACAATTCTATTGGGAGTAACATCAATATTCAAAGCATCCTCTTTAATAGGATATGGGAATCTTTGATCCCCTTCCTCCACTCGGATGCATTCTATAGATCCATTAGGTGCATATCCTTCATCTCCTTGCTTTGTTTAAGAATAATTCACCAATGGGGTGACTACAATCTATTTTCCTATCTCTTTAGCTTGCACTTCAATGCATTGAGAAAAATATTGAGTTGGTTGGATCCTTATTTGTGAAACATGATTTTTTTTGGCCACTTTGGCTCTTATTTCAACTTTTTTAACCTTTTCAAAGATTTTTTTTCTTCAAAATCCCCAAGAATCAAATTTTCTTGCATAAATTTGTATTGTACCTCAGATTAAGGACTAATGTAGAAAGGATTTTCTATTAACATCTTCTCCTCAATTACAAAAATTTTCTTCCATGTAATTTTTATTTTTACAACTTCCTCATTATAAGATAGGTTTCTGATCACATCCTATTGATAGAGGAATTGATGATGTCTCCCTGATAATCCTCTAGCTCTTCTCTCAACAATAATAATCCCTTAAAGGTCACAAAACCTTATAATATCTTGTTTCATTCTAAGATTGTTTAATACAAAGCCAAACCTCTCAATGTCTTCCTTTGAAGTGCAAGTGAAATAGGAAAAACCAAAGTTAGTGTTTATCAGGGATTCCTTCCTTGATTTTCTAAAATGTGCCTTATCCATTTCATCGAGCTACCACATTATCTCCGTGAAGGATTTTTGATCTAACATATATATTGGTAGCTTGTGGGGTGACACCAGGGATCCATAAATTCTAATTTTTGTATAGTTAGAATGGAGGTACCAATCCCCGCAATTTAATTTTTGTGTAGTGCCCTCCTCATACTCCAGAGACCTCAATATTTCTTTCACACCTTTTGATATTCTGTAAATGGGATTTAGGACCAATTGTTCCAACAAAAAAAGCTTGAAAACATTACAAAACATAGCATAATCAAATTTAGGATAGTGCACATCCTAGATATGGGTCCACACTTGTGCAAGAAAATCATTATCCATGTTATCCCTTTCTCTCAATTTCATGAATTTTCTAAACACCATTCTACATTTCCACATCAACATATGTATCAACATAGAATAGTGTCTACATGACAATGGATGGGTTGCATCTTTCAACTTAATCAAATCCTCATGCAAGTGTTCAAGAATATATGAAGCATAATCCCAAACCCTGTTTTGATACTTATTCTGAAGATCAATTGCTAAAACCATCAAAGAAACATCCATTTTTATGTCAAAATTCTTGTGCAGGACCTGACATAGTGCATAGTCTGTAATTTTGAAATAGTACTCAAAATCATCACAATAAAATGGTTCTAACTCCAAAGGATTGAAAGGTACACCATTCTTCTTTAGATCACATCTCTTGTGACTTGCAAAAATATTCTTTCTATGTGAAAACATATTTTTCTCATATTCATTATATAGTGCACATAACTTAATAGATTTAGAAGTAGATGGATTCAAGTGAAAAAATTCCATTGTTTGACTCCTTAAAATTTCCAACATAGGAAGAAAATCTAGAAACCTTTTGATTGTCCTATCAGTTGGATCATAACACCTAGCCAATTCAAGTATTAGGTTCACCTCCACAAACACAATGGGGAATACCAATTTTCCAATGTCACAAGTCCATAAATTATAGGTTGGATGATTGGAAAACCTCCTCTTGAAAGCATATATAAAATTATCCCAGCCACTCTACGGTAGCACAACATCACCAATCCTAGCAACCGAATCTTGAAAATGAGTTGTCAATACACCCTCACCAATCTTTATCTTTCCAACTAGATTAACCTCTACAAATAGGTTTGGAACCCTAGCCACCATATTCTTGTTGTTGAATGTTTCATATCACGTTTCTGCTATTAAACTATTAGAAGCCTTTTTTGTTTGGGAATTTTGAGCATTTGAAACTTCTACATAAATGTTGTTTTGAAAGGTTGACTGTGGAAGTTGGAAAAAGAAGAATTGTTGTCGTCTTTTAGTTGGGTAGTTATGGAACTTCTTGATAGATATTTATGGTATTTGTTTAGTTTTCTTCCTTCATAATCAGGTAATGCAAAAAAATATTTTGATGCTTACGGGCCTTGACACAATTTGTTAAGGAAGTTGTTAAGAATGAAAAATGGATTATCTTGTTGAAAGGCATGAAACTATTTTTATGCTCACTCAAATCTATACGGGTTTTTTCAAATAAATCTTTGGTTTTGAAATATGATTGATAAGGGCTTAAATTTTTGTTGGTTATGATTAAAAAACCCTTTAGGCTTTTTGGATGATTCTTCTTGGGTTGTAACAGAAATACTCTATTTTTCTCTACTTAAATTGGTTAAAGAGTTTGTTAAAAAGACTCTTTAGGGTTTCTCATTTTTAACCCTAACCCAAGTTGGTTTATAGTTATTGAAACTGCATACAAAGGTTATTACACAATTTCTTTGAAAGATAGCCTTCAGACATTTTTTCTAGGTTACTTGGAAGAAGAATATGAGGCTTCACATTTATCTTTGTACAAAAGTTATATTGCATTGAAAATATTTATAACAATGATTCTTAGATTATTATATTAAGGAAGATGTTATCATTCTCACACAACATTCTTCAATGTGCTTATTTAAAATATTTATAGTGTTCTATTGAGGCACTAGGACTACAAATTTCACTTCTAGGGTATTTTTAGAGTACTATAATTATTATGCATTATAAAGGAGTTGGTACTCCTATATCATATGAATTTGGTGCTTCTAAATTTTTTGGAGTTGGTGCTCTTGAAATTTGTGGAGTTGGTGCTCCTGAACTTTGTAGAGTTGGTGCTCTTGAACTCTATTATTAATGTGGGCTCTGATACCACTTGGAAGACTGGAATCACTGAGGGGGGGGTGAATCAATGATTCATGTAAGTCAAAATATTTTTACAAATTCAAGGATTTAATTAAATTTTGAACCAAAAGACCAAATGATAGTTTATAGAGCAAATTTAGCTTGTGCATGAACAATATTGTGTTTTCATTAACCATGAATTAAACATATAGACATAAAATCAACATAGGTTGAACTTAAGATGTTTTACACTTTCATATGCATCAGAGTACATAGGTTGAATTAAACATATAGACATAACATCAACATAGGTTGAACTTAAGATGTTTAGGAATCTATTTCTCTTTCTACTACTAAGGAAGAGACATAGCTTCCACTTCTTGTTGTACTCGATTGCTCTAGATGGATCAAACATTATCTGATATGGGTATCACAGTTTCTAAGCTTGTTTCAATTTTATGTGATAATTAAAGTGCAATCAATATTTATAAGAACCTTGTTATGCACTCTCACACTAAACACATTGCAATTAAATTTCACTTTCTTCAAGAACAAGTGTTGGCTAATGAACCATGTATACAATTTATTGCTTCACAAAAACATGTGGCTGATATATTCACTAAGTTCCTCTATGCAAAGAAGTCTTTGAAAGGTTGAGGCTCAGATTGGGAGGTATCTCTAAATCCTTACTTCATTGATTCTTCTATTTTTGGTTTAGGGGGAGCTTGTTACTATATCTTTTCATTCACAACTATCTTGCATATTTATTTTGTTGCTATATTGAACTACTTGTATCTAGTTATTGTGTTGGATAGTTGGTTGGCTTCTCAGTTGTTTATCTTCATGGAATCTCACATTCTCTTCTTTCATTATTTTTCATTGAGGAAAAAAGGGGGAGAGATGATATGTGTTTTACCATCAAGGAAAAAGGATGAGTTTGTTGGCTTTTAGTTGTTTATGATATTGGTTTGTCCTTGATGAAAAAACTAGTTCTCTGATATGTAGTTACATGTATAATATTCAATGGAGTTACATTAGTTTATTCACATGTGGTTGGTGAATGATATGCTATAGTTACATGATATGCAATTACATTACTTTGATTTAGAATTTTGATATATATGATGATGTTGGCTAATAGTGAACTTATCTAATTTATAAATTGATGCTCAAACAATTCTGGTTTATGCTTGGTCACTTTCAAATTATCTAGTTGTAGGTATATTGATGCTCAAATAGTTCTGGTTTATGCTTGAACACTTTCAGATTACCAGGTTGCAGTTTGATTACTTTGGCATCTTTGACATCACTATGGTCATTGCACTTGGAGTATTTTTAGTTTGATCATATGAAGGCTCACGTTGTTTGTATACTCTAAGGTGAAAAAGGTCATTATATTCATTTTTTCTATGGTTCTTAGTCTTTCTTGTTACATTTTAATGTGATTAATTATTCACATTTCCTTTGTGGCATTGCTATTACATATCATCATGACATATTGACTTGACAATATAATTGTGTCAATGTTTATGAGAAATTGGTTGATTTACATGGCTTTGCTAAGGTAATCAACATTTTATATGATTATAAGAATATTGGTTTATTGTTGATTAACATGGCATATGGAATGAAGATACTATCGGGTCTCATTACAATTCTTATTATCAAAGTAAGATGACTATTAAAAAGTCACATGGAAGTGACAAGGTGATCGATATTATTTTGATTCATATTGTTTGGCTCACTTTAATCATTTGAATGTGGTATCGGGTTTTAGTCTGATGTTAAATGATAATTACATTATACATGTGATTGGCTATTATTTGTGTTGAAGCTTAGTTGGCAGCACATGTGGCATATGTATCTTGAGTCTTTGGAAACTTGTGGCATCAATAGCTATCATTCATTGGGTTTGATAATTAACATTGTTATTATTGTTGGCATTTTTAGTGATATCTTTGGTAGCAGATCTTCGCACTATCATTTTTGCTATTGATAGGATATACCTGACATATTCTGAGATATTATTGTATGGTGGTGGATTTTAAAATTTTATCCATCATTGTTGAATCCAAAAAGTTCTTGGGTTGTCTAGGGAAATAATGTTGTTTGGTAAAAGAATTTTCATTGTGTTATGAGTAGGGTTCGGAACCCTAGCCACCATATTCTTGCTGTTGAATGTTTGATTCCACGTTGCTGCTAATAAATTGTTAGAATCCTTTGTTGTTTGGGAATTATGAGCATTTGAAAGTTCTGCATAGATGTTGTTTTGAAAGATTGATTGTGGATGTTGGACAAAGAAGAATTATTGTCGTCTTTCATCTGGGTAGTTATGGAACTTCTCGACAGATCTTTATGGTATTTGCTCAGTTTTCTTCCACCATAATTAGGTAATGTAAACAAAATATTTTGATGCTTACAGTTGTTGACACAATTTGTTAAGGAATTTTTTAAGAATGATAAATGGATTATCTTGTTGAAGAATATGTGCAAGATCATGATGGGCCAAAAAGTGGCGATATGATGGGTATGTGGCTGACGAAATTTTTTTACCCAAAATTGATGAAACGAAAAGGGTTTTTAAAGGAGATTCTCCACTTTCCACCAATATAAATTATACTTTAATTTGAATTTAATAAATAATTATTATTCATTTTCTATTTGAATTATGACTAAAGTCCTGATTGATAGGCTGATTGAAAAATATCTATAGATTTCAAACGGTTTCACATTTTTTGAATCCAAAAGATGTGTCACATTCTATCCTTCACATACTATAGGATTAAAAAAAGAAAATTGAATTTCATGGAGTTTTGACCAAGTTAAGGTGGTTAGACAGACGAGTTTTATAATTTTTAAAAGTTGTAATAAAAAAATCATAATTAAATTTTCACTTAGAAAAAAATTACAAAAGAATATGCATCACATCTGGACATGAGTCCTCTACTTATATATAAAATATTAAAAAAAAATATTATTATTTTATTGTTGTTATGGTGGTCAGACAGACACTTACTTATTTTTTCGCTGAAATTTAAGTACTACTACATTAAAATTTCAAATTTTCACCAAGTAGATTTTCTTTTTTTATAAATAAACCTACTAGTTTAGAAACTACATTCAATTTCCTACAGATTCTATTCTTGCATGTTTTTGAAATAATATAGATAACTTATTCAAATTTTTACATCAAGTTGTCGACTCAGATTTTAATGATTTTTTTGCCACTTAAGGGCCTATTTTTTCCATGATGATCTTGCACATACCCTAAAAGGCATGAAACTATTTTATGTTCACTCAAATCTATATGGGTTTTTGCTAATAAATCTTTGGTTTTGAAATATCATTGATAAGGGCTTAATTTTTTTTTGATTATGATTAAAAAATCCTTTAGGTTTTCTAGATGATTCTTCTTGGGCTGTAACAAAAATAATCTCTTTTTCTCTACTTAAGCTAGTTAAAGAGTTTGTTAAAAAGACACTTTAGGGTTTCTCATCTACAACCCTAACCCAAGTTGGTTTATAGCTATTGAAACTACATATAGAGGTTATTACATGCAATTTATTTAAAAGATATCCTTCAAATATTTTTTTGGGTTACCTGGAAGAAGAATATGAGACTTCAAACTTATATTTGTATAGAAGTTGTATTGCATTGAAAATATTTTTAACAATGATTCTTAGATTATTATATTAAGGAAGATTTTTCCATTCTCATACAACATTATTCAATCTTCTTATTGAAAATATTTATAGTCTTCTATTGAGGCACTAGGAATGCAAATTTCACTTCTAGGGTATTGATAAATTACTATAATTGTTATGCATTGTAAAGGAGTTGGTGCTCCTATATCTTATGAAGTTGGTGCTTCTAAAATTTGTATATTTGGTGCTCTTGAACTTTGCGGAGTTCGTGCTCCTAAAATTTGTAGAGTTGGTGCTCTAAGTGAATAAAAAGAAAGATTTTTCGAGTGGTTTTTATTCCGTAAGAGGGTTTTCCACTCAGGACATATACTATGCAATGTGCTGATTTTATGTGTCTGTTTTTCTTATCTGTTTGGTCTCAATGTGTCATCAAATGCATTAAAGTGTTGTTAATTATCAGTCTTTCATTTCTGCCAATATTTATGTCAAAATATCATGCATAAAAGGTTTTTTTTATTAATGTGGGCTTTGATACATATGAAAGTGTAAAAAATCTTAAGTTCAACATATGTTGATGTTATGTGTATATGTTTAATTCATGGCTAATGCAAACACAATACTATTCACGCACTAGTTAAATATATTCTATAAACTGTCATTTGGTCTTTTTGTTCAAAAGTTAATTAAATCCCTGAATTTGTAAAAAGTTTGTCACTTACATGAATCACTAATTCAACCCCCTTCTCAGTGATTCTAGTCCTCCAACACAATAACCCTAAATAAAAAATCCAAACTAGATATCTATGAATTACAATTCTATTCTTTGAATTCATAGGGTTCAAACTCAATTTTAAATAAACTTCACTCCTTTACCCCTAACTGTATGTATAACAGTTGCAATTCCCTTACTAACTAGAGATCAATAGCCATAAATATAAAACCCTAGCTATCTACTCACTTTCTCAATTACCCAGTGCTACAACTTACTCATAGAGGTGTAGAATTTAATTTAGCTAAGAAAATTAGCAGCTCGTTCTTCAAAATTTGCTTTTCCTAGAGATCTGCTTTCTTCTTCTCTTCACTTAACTAGTTCTTTAGCTCTCAAGGATTGTAATTATGGAAAAAAAGTAATGAAAGACCCTCTTTATGACTCATAATTGGAGCATCTTCTTCATTAATGTCTCATAGATGGGTATGTGTAGGATCATGATGGGCCAAAAAATGGCAATATGATGGGTATGTGTAGGGTATGTGGCTTACAACTTTTTTTTACCCAAAATTGATGAAACAAAAAGGGTTTTTAAAGGAGATTCTCAGCTTTCCACCAATATAAAATATTTTTTACTTTAAATTTAATAAATTATTATTATTCATTTTGTATTTGAATCACAACTAAAGTCCTGATTGATAGGTTGATTGAAAAACATCTATAGCTTTCAAAGAGTATCACATTTTTTGAATATGAAACATGTGTCACATTATATGCTTTGTATAATATAGGATTAAAAAAGAAAAAATTGAATTTCATGAATTTTTGACCAAGTTAAGGTGAATACGAGTTTTTATATTTTTTAAAAGTTGTAATAAAAATTGTAATTAATTATTTACTTGGAAAAAAATTAAAAGAATTTGCATCACATCCAGAGATGAGTCCTCTACTTATATCTAAAATCTTATAAAATAATATCATCATTTTATTGTGGTTAGGGTTAAAGACACCTAGTTCTTATTTTTTCCTGAAATTTAAGTACTACTACATTGAAATTTCAAATTTTCACCAAATAGTTTAAAAAAAAAAAACCTAGTAGTTTAGAAACTACATTCAATTTGCTATAGATTCCATTCTTACATATTTTTGAAATAATATAGATAACTTATTCAAATTTTTACGTCAAGTTGCCTAACTCTAATTTTCCTAAATTTTTCGCCACTTAAGGGCTTGTTTTTTCCATGATGATCTTGCACATACCCAGATAGCTCACACGAGTGAATTGACAAGTTTTTGTTCAAGTTTAAACTCCAACCATTTATCTTCTCTAATTAAAAACATGATGTAAATTTCTCCTCAACCATTGCTTTATGCTTTACCAAGTGTGTTTTAAAATAGTGATGATACCCTAGGGAGTTGCCACATAGCCACCCACATTTTCATTAACCCTTTAGAACCCTATCACTCATTACAGTAATTATTTGAAGTTAAGTCCATACTTCAAAAATGAGTGACAACACCTCCGATGGAAGGAATATTCCTCATTATATTCTCCATCTCCTATCACTGAAGTGTTACAAAGATACACTTTCCCTTAAGCAAAGGGGTATGTGTAGGATCATCATGGAATAAACAAACCTTTAAGTGGTAAAAAATTTAGAAAAATCAGAGTTAGGCAACTTGACATAGAAATTTGAATATGTTATCAATATTATTTAAAAAATATGTAAGAACAGAATCTGTAGAAAATTGAATGTAGTTTCTAAACTACTAGGTTTATTTAAAAAAATATATCTATTTGGTGAAAATTTGAAATTTCAATGTAGTAGTACTTAAATTTCAAGGAAAAAATAAGTAGGTGTCTGTTTGACCACCCTAACCACAATAAAATGATAATATTTTTTAATAAAATTTTAGATATAAGTAGAGGACTCATGTCTCGATGTGATACATATTTTTTTAAAACTATTTTTCCAAGTAAATAATTATTTATGAATTTTTTATTATAAATTTTAAAAAATATAAAAACTTATATGTCTAACCACCTTAACTTGGTCAAAACTTCATGAAATTAATTTTTTTTTTTAATCTTATAGTATCTGAAGCATAGAATGTGATACATTTTGAAAGCTATAGATGTTTTTGAATCAGCCTATCAATAAGGACTTTAGTCATAATTCAAATAGAAAATTAATAATAATAATTTATTAAATTCAAAGTAAAGCATAATTTATATTGGTGGAAAGCTGAGAATCTCCTTTAAAACCCCTTTTAATTTCATCAATTTTGGGTAAAAAAAAGTCGTTAGCCACATACCCTACACATACCCATCATATCACCAATTTTTTTCCCATCATGATCCCACACATACCCAACGAGAGAAACATAGTGATACAAAGATATAGCCTTAAGTAATCCATCACTTATTGAAGTAGTTGATTTGGAAATGAGAATGCTTTCAGAGATGGTTGAAACAAGTGATGGCACTAGATGTGGAAATGTGGCAAGATCAAAACCCACCATTCCTTACCTTCATATCACTCATTGTAGTAATTGAAATAAAAAACCAAAATTTCTACAATGGTGTTATATAAAGGAGAAAATTGTGTTCATCGCGCTTTGTTGAATTGGAACCAAATATTGAAATTTCTTCAGCGATAAGCAATATGGAAGGAAAAAAACATATCGCTCATCACGGAAATGAGACATGGAGACTAAACACCTTTTATGATGAGTGATACAATAGAAAATAAAGGCTCATTACTCATCATAGTAATGAACCCAATGGGTTGAAGGATTTTGGTAATGAGTGATACAAGAACTTTAGTGGCAAAAATATGCATGTGCATAAATTTTGTTTTAAAAGAGGAACTACCTAGGAAGAATGTAGGACCAGGGGTTAAGAAATTAAGAATTTTTTATGCAAAGGATGTAAAGGAAAAACAAGGCTGAATTATCAACCTTATAAAATAATTGAATCCCTCAACCAAAGTAATGAAGGAAATATGTGTGATGGGTAAACGGGGAACTCTAACCACAAGGGGTCGGTAACAGAATGAACCCAAAGGAATAAGATATAACCAAGATGACTTGGAACTGGCCATAATAGGTCAATGGAGGATTACACCAAAATATAAGAGTTTAGAAAAGGTGAAAATATACTAAGTAAAAACACACCCCTAACATAGAACCCTATACCCTATCTTTGTAATTCAAACCAAAAGCCACCAAATTAAGGAGTATTAGATTAGTGGAACAAGACACCTTGAGGGTTCCACCAATGATTCATCACTCAACTCAATGCTTAATAACATATTAACAACAGTAGCATATACAACAATGAACATCAACAATCATTTAATGTGTATCTAGTAGTTGAAACCAAACTTTTTCTTCAAATGATAAAATAAATAATATAGACAATTGAACATCAATATATTACTAAATTTGAGTTTTTTTATTGATTTTCACATGAAGGAATACATAGAGGCATTGCCAATGCAAAATATTGCTCAAAGACAACTTTGCATAGAGCTGAGTTAGAACATGGAAACTCATATTATCAAATATCAAATTATTGTATCATCTTTTCTAGCAACTTCCACTATTCAAGTGGTGGAATTGTCATTTGTTCTAACTAATGTTGTTTGACTTGAAGATTTGTTAACAATTCATGATTTAAATTGGAACCTATCTTGAATTCTTTAGTCAATTTTGCATTCAAGGTTATCAGTGGTTTGATGAAATACAAATAGTTCACCACATCTCAATTATTAGGAAATAGGTCCAAATCATCCTTGCACACTCCATCTTCTTTCTAAAATCATCCTTTCTAATGAATCACTCATTTGTGTCAAAATCCTCTAGAAAACCAAGCTCTGTGAAGTTCCTTACATTTTCATCAAGATTCTTCATCTTGTTTGTAGCCAGATGCACATATTCCTTTGTTTCACGCATTTTCAAATACTTTTGTATCATAGATGAAAACATCACTAAGGTAGCAAGCTGATTATTAATCCCTTTTGATTTCAAATCATTGTCACTGGATTTGTAGACTGTTTGTTGAATTTTATTTTCAGATTTCTCTAATTCCAACACATTTTTGTTGAACACTAAATATTTGTTGAGCTTCCTATAATGTAGTCTGATAGCATGATCAATCAATTGAAACATGTCACACAAATGATCAATCCTTTGCATTATTTCATCCCAGAACTTTTTTTTCATATGCCTCATTGTTTCTCTACAAAATGAAAATAACTTATTTTGACAAGAGTTAATTTCATTTTTTTCTTCCATTAGCTCTTCCTCCAATATTTCATTTATTTTTCTCTCTTTCCCCAGTTTTTGTTCCTATTGTGCATTTTCCAATTTCCCAATGCTTTGTCTTAATTTTTCTCAAGTGGATTTTCCTCATCATATTTCTTGTTGCTGTCGTCTAACCTTTGCTTTAGTTCATTCTATTCTCTCTCATTTTATTTATCCTCTTTGCTTGTTGATGTGCAAGTAGATTTTTTATTCTTTTCTCTAATTCATTACTCTTGTCATCTGTTGTTTTCCTCTTTGCTTTCTCATTTGCTAGGTCTACCTATAACTTTTCTATTTGAGTTTGTAACCTTTTTTCTCTCTATATTTCTTTAGCAATCATGTGTACACCAATTCATTGTTCTCATTTGATGCATTAATTTTATTAGTATTTTGTTAGTGTAGATGAACCATTGAATTTTGGCTCTTAGGACTTCTCTTACTCTTCTAGGGTTTTTCACATAAAAGGAGAGAGTTAGGAGAAAAATGCTAAGGATTCATTCAAATTATGTTATGTAGGATATTTCTAATCTAAATGAAGTAAAATAAATGCAATTGAGTGATCTATATAACATATTATGAACACAAATCTAAGATCTATGCTATGTTTGAAAACACAATGTTGTTTGTAAAGAAACTTTAAACAATGAACAAAAATGAAAATTAAACTAAATGAAAGGTTGTTTCTCAGAATGAGTGCACCTAGTAAACTAGATAAGACTAGAAAACAATCTAGAAAACTAATGAAACTTGAATTTGAGCTGATTGGGACTCATTTGCCACCTTGGATGAATTAGTCCCAAGTCAAGAATTTTTTGCACAAAAGTTGTTTTCTGATAGTCAAGGACTTGGATCTGTGTTTGACTCCAAATATGCACCTTAGGAGGGACTCATTCACCATGCATGGTGAATCAGTCCACTTTCAAATTTTTTCAATTTCAAAATTTTGTGCTACACCTTGACACCTGAACAACAATTTCTAATGGAAACTCAATTTGGGATGTTAGAAAATTCCTACAAAATAGGTCAAAATTGTTTGTCTAATGGGGTATTTCCTTATTAAAACCCCTAGTTGGGTAATTAAACCTTGAATGGAGAAAAATCTGTATAAACCCTAGCCTTAGATATGTTAAAGACTAGGAAAAAGCTGAAACATGACAAAGGGACTCCTATTTTATTGCTCTACAATAAGACATGCAAGAATGATTTATATCATGCAAGATATCAACCCTAGAAACCTGACAACACATGAAAAATAGGAATTAAATTACATACAAATGATAAACAAACAAGATGCAAACCTTAATATGAAGATAGAGTAAAAATGGAAGATGGAATCAATAGGTAATTAAGTCCTTAGGTGTCATTTGATGGCTAGTTGCACCTCTTCACCCTAGATTTCTTCATGATTCACCATAGGTATCCATCATCAACCCTTTGCAATGTAGGATCTTGGTTAGAGAAAAGTGAGATTCAAGACCTGCAAAAAACTCTAGTTTGTTGCCCTAAAACTTCAACTTTTGCAAATGAAACTTGATGTGGAAGAATTGACTTTATGAATTTCTCTTGAGGAATGATAAAAATATTAGAAAAGATGATAAAAGAAGATGTGCGAAATGACTTGAAATGAGTATTTATAAGCAACAAAACCTTGTTTTCCTATTAATTAGACCAAAAAGGCCGAAATTCACCAGAAATTAAAGTTAAATTGATTAAATTCTCACTTAAATTTGAATTTTCCATCAAAGGGGACTCATTTGAAACCCTTGGCGAATGGGTCCCACCAAAGGGGACTCATTCTCCCAAGGTGGAAAATGGGTCCCACTAATGGTATGAAGGTGGGTTTTTAGGGTATGAGATAATTAAATGTTGTTTGTGAGGTTTTATGTGATTTCTTAGGTAAAACAAGCCTCTAGATAAAAGGAAATGGGTCTAAGGGTCCTATAAATGTTGTTTTAAAGGGTAAATGATGTAAAGGGACTCAAATGTGGGTCTAATTATGCATGAATTTTTCTCTTTTCTCAAGAGGGTCCAATTTTCTATGACACATTTAGCCCCCACTTTAGTGCCCATATGACTCTAAATGATGCACCTTATTACATAAAATGATACTCATTCAAAAGATGGGAAAACGAAGCCCCCAGCATAGTTATCTGGACAACCACAACATTAGGAAATGCATCCTGCAACACACATTCATTAATTTCCCAAAAATCATTTTATCTAACTCTTAGAAATCCAATTCAAGGGTAGATGTATGCCCCCCTTGATTCTATTTTTTTACAGAGGTGGAATCAAGGTAGCAATCTAGCCACATCAAATAAGAAACATCGTATTGTAGGGGGTTTCCAAGTACCATGCCACATAATGATAGATAAATGATGATGTTGGGTGTGGAATCATGATTCCAATGCATCAAACAACATTGAAAATGGATTACCCTAGCTCTCATTATGTTGATTTGAAGAATGGCTACATTATGAGTTCTTGAAAAGATGATAACTGCATGTTAATGTGTAAAAGTAAAAAGAGATGAAAAGTGACTAAAAGAAAGGGGAGAAAGTAACTTGTCACTTACCATTCATTTTACCTTCATGTAGCTTGAGAGTGATGAGTGAGAGAAGAACATGTTGAGCAGATGGGATTACACACCTTCATAGTTGGATAATCTTCATCAGTAGGTGGCATGCGGTGAGTTGTATCATGAGGTGAGTCAATTCTACAAATTTTTCCTTGTGATTTTATAATAATTTAATGATTTTAATGCATGGATAGGTTAATTTAAGGTTCTTGGAAAAAAGTTCAGAAAGTTTCCCCTTTTTTCACAAAGTGTCCCATTTGTTCACAGAGTATCCCATTTGTTCATAGAGTGTCCCTTTTGTTCGCAAAGTGTCCTGTTTCTTTGTGTAGTGTCCTATTTCTTCACAAAGTGTCTCATTTCTTTGTAAAATTTCCTAAAAGGGTTCTAAAGTGTCTAGCACCATTAGAAAAGCATACTAACCTAAAAACATTGTAACGAAGTCCATAAGGCTGAAGTAAATACATGATCTCTATCCGATATAATCCTACGGGGAATCCCATGCAATCTAATGATGTCCTCCATGAATATCCTAGCTACAGATGAAGCATTATATGATGAACATATAGGTGAAAAGTGATCTATTTTAGTCAAACGGTCAACAGTTACCATAATGGCATCATGTCGACGTGATGACGTAGGTAACCCTACAATGAAGTCAATGGATATAATATCCCATTTCCATTCAGGAATGAGATGTGGCTGCAATAATCTAGTAGGATGATGATGCTCAACTTTAACTTGCTGGCATTCAAGACATCTCGATACGTAGTCAGCAATATCACCTTTCATACCAGGCCAGAAATACAATTGCCGCAGATCAGCATGCATTTTATTGACACCTGGATGAGCTGAATACGGAGCTCTATGAGCTTCAGTGATTATTAATGTACGAAGACTCTCTACATGAGGTACATAAATGCGACCTAAATGTTGTAATATACCATCTGATTCTAGGACATAACCTTCAAATCGACCTTCTAAAGGTCTACCCGATTCAATCTCTGACTTCACTTCCTGATATAATCTATCAGTAGGAAGTGCAGCTACTATTTGACCTCTCAAATCTACTTCAAGAGTAGTAGCAGAGATCTCATGTCGATGTCGGATAAGAGCATCAACCACTACGTTCTCTTTGCCTTGAACATATTTTACTTCAAAATTATACTCACACAAGAACTCCATCCACCGTCTTTGCCTAGCATTCAAGTTAGGTTGCATAAAGATGTATTGCAAACTATGGTGATCAATATGAAGTTCGAAGCGATGACCTAAAAGAAAACGTCTCCAATGAACTAATGCATGTACTACTGCAGCTAGTTCTAGGTCATGAGTAGGATAGTTTAATTCGTGATCCTTGAGTTTGCGGGACTCATAAGCAACCACACGCCCATCTTGCATCAAAATTGCTCCCAAACCCTCTAAGGATGCATCTGCACATACTACAAAATCCTTAGTAGGATCAGGAACAATAAGTATAGGTGCATTAGTTAACTTTTCTTTAAGAGTTTGAAAATCCAACTGACACTGTTCTGTCCAAACAAACTTCTTCCCTTTCCTCTGAAGAGAAGTAATAGGATGACCTATTCTAGAAAATCCCTCTACAAAACACCTATAGTAGCTAGCTAACCCCATAAAACTACGAACTTCACCTACATTAGTAGGTGCGGGCCAGTCTACAATAGCTTGGATCTTTGAAGGATCCATAGCAATACCTTTTCCAGATATCACATGTCCTAGATATTTTATTTCAGGTTGGAAGAAGTCACACTTCTTCAGGTTTGCATACAATTGATTTTCTCTTAAACATTGCAATACCTGTCTCAAGTGTTCTTCATGTTCCTTCATGTTCCTCGAATAGACTAAAATGTCATCGAGAAATACCAGGACAAAGTGATCAAGGTATGTACAAAATACACCATTCATTAAACTCATGAATATCGAAGGTGCATTCGTTAACCCAAATGGTACTACTGTGAATTCGTAGTGCCCATAATGAGTTCGAAAAGTAGTTTTATGAATGTCTGCTTCAGCTATACGTAATTGATGATAACCAGATTTCAAATCAATTTTAGAGAACACATTAGCTCCCTTAATTTGATCAAAAAGATCATCGATTCTAGGCAAAGGATAACGATTCTTAATCGTAACCTTGTTCAATTGACGATAGTCAATGCACAGCCTAAGAGATCTGTCCTTCTTCTTTACGAAGATAACTGGTGCTCCCCAAGGGGATACACTTGGACGAGTGAATCCCTTTTTTAAAAGTTCCTCTAATTGGATACGAAGTTCCTCTAACTCCTGAGCCGTCATTCTATAAGGAGCTCTAGATATAGGCTCAGCTCCAAGAACTAGGTCAACTCTAAAGTCAATATCCCTTTTCGGTGGCATTCCAGGAATGTCATCGGGAAACACATCCGCGAATTCTCTAAGAATAGGATGATCATCAAGAGATACCTCTCGACTCTCACCCTCATCTAAATCAGTAACTGTTGTTGCAAACAGTTGACAACCCTGATGTAGACATCTCTTTAATTGCATAGCAGATATCATCCGCAAAGAGATAGGTCTATGAATACCTACGATTTCCACTTTTGCACCAAAATCATCAATGCAGCTAACTGTCTTAAATCGACAGTCAATTACAGCATGATAAGATGCTAACCAATCCATACCTAAAACTATATCGTACGATCCTAAAGGTGTAACATATAAATCTACCAAGGTAGTTAACGTACCGATTTTAAGTTCACAATTATGTACTAAGTTATCTACTACTACTTTCACCCCTGAAGCAAATTCAACTTGCCATTTACCACCTTGTTTTACCGCCACAAGACCACAACGGTCAACAATGGTCGGTGAAATAAAGGAGTCAGTGGCTCCAGAATCAAAAAGTATAGAAACACTAACACCATTTAACTTACCTAAAGTTTCGACCACTGTATTCTGGTGATCGGCTTGGTGGTCATTAACCGCTGCATATACTATATGTGCACATCCTGCATCGCCCACTGTAGGCTCTCAAACTGTAGTTCGAGGCCCATATCCAGTAGAACCTCTCATCGAACACTGCCTAGCTATGTGCCCATGCTACCCACATGAATAACAACCTGTGCCTGTGCCTCTACCAAATCCTCTGCCACCCAAAGGTGCATTGGATTGCTGATAACTACCCCTACTGATGGTAGACTGAACACTCTGCGTAGGCTGATCCTGCCTATTGCGCTTGTTGCGCCACCAGTTACGACCCTTTCCTATTTGAGGATTGTTTTGTTGTTGTGGTTGAGGGTTGTTGTTCTTTTGAGGGGGGTAAAAGCACAAAGTTGTGTCACACTTTCGGCCAAATAAATAGTTCTGAGCAAAATATTTTTGGCCGGAAAGGTTTCGCCCGACTAGGTTTCGACCGAAACCATGTGGTGTATTACATGGCACATAGGTTTCGGTCGAATAAGTTTCGCCCGAATCCAAAAAAATAAAAATTTTCCTCTTCCCACTTTAAAACTACCTTCAAAATTGGTTTTTTAATGTGCGGGGTTTCTATAGAAAGGGTTTCGGTAGAAACAGTTTCTATAGAAAGGGTTTTGGCTGAAACCCTTTCTATAGAAACTGTTTCTACCGAAACTGTCTATGTGGCATCCTAGTTGGCAGCCAATTCAGCTTTTTTCAGAATTTTCTAAAACTTTCAACTTTAGCTAAGTATTTCTTTAGTCAGAATGATTTTTTTGCAAAAACAAAAAATACCCTTTTGTAGAGCTCAGAGTGTAGAATCCAAATATGTAATTTTTTAAATATTTTTATTACTTTTAATATATTTTATTTTTAAAATAATACAACTAGGTTTTCAAAATGAAGAAGGAAGTTGATTACAAATTAAAAACAAGATAGTAAAATTTATTAAAAAAATTTAAATCTTATATGGGGCACAAGAGGAGAGAGTCTTCTTCAAAAGGGTATAATTCTTTTTTTGAAAATGATTTAAAATTTTGAAAATAGTTAACGGCCCATGAAAACTAACAAATTTTGACATGTTTGACTTTAAAACGTTATTACAAGAAAAATATACATCAAAATTTGATTTTTATTTTTCCATGCACAAGATATTGAAGTTACCTATTTGGAGAAAAAAAAATTAGGGAGAAATGAAGTTTTTTTCAATTTATTTCTTGACGGCCCGTGAAGTCACTCTTTTCTGAAATTTTCAGCATTCCAAAATTTGTCCTTAAATTGATAAAAACATAATGAAAATAATTTTTTTTAAAATTTTTAAAATTACAACAATAAACTTAATCAAAAGTTCTACATTTCATTAGTTTACACCATTTTGAAATTCAAAACATAAAGACCACTTTTATGTGGTTGAAGTTCAGAATTTTTTTTGCTATTGGCCGATTCCTTTATAAAGTGTGACACAGGTTTGTGCTTTTACCCGGTGTTCTTTGTTGTTGCTGCCCACCCTTTGTGGGAGTCTGTTGGTTCTTGGAAGAACCACCTATCTGTGCCTGTCCACCTCATGGACTAAAACCTACTGCAGGAGCACTACCAATCTGCACTCTTGTGTGCCCACCTAAAGCCATAATAAGGTTCTCCTCAACTATGCAAGCCTTCTCCACTGCGACTTCCATAGTCTTTGGCTCAAAGACTCAGACACCACCACTAATATGGGCGTTTAAGCCCCTAATAAAATGTTGTACAAGCATAGGCTCATCATCTCCAATACCAGCATATTGCTTGAGTTCATAGAACCTACGTTCGTATTGCTCTACAGAAAGAGCTAACTGGCGTAGATCATGAAACTCGTCAGCCCTACGCTGCCTCCAATGTTCTGAAAGGAACCGAGCTCTGAACCTCTCGAGAAACATCTCCCAAGACACTGAACCAATATCTATATGGAGCTTCTGCTCCTCTAGGCGCCACCATGTAGAGGCAAATCCTCTCAAGTGCATAATAGCACATCTGGCATGGGTATTGCTACTGTAAGGGTGCATGGCAAAGCATCTACCCAAATCTAGTAACCAGGTCTCATCCTCTAATCCTCCTCCTAAACCATCAAAGGTAGGAGGACGTGCTCTTAGTAAATCCCTCATATGACCAGCAATGATAGCATCCTGATGAACTGTGTCCTCTACTCTCCTAGGGGATCTATCCCTCTCTCTCACAACCTCCTGCTCATCTACCTGTCTAGGTCCAAGATGAGTTAGGACCTCCTCTAATAGTGGACATATCTGAGAACCCTCTACTGCTGACTATTCAGGATTTTGTCCCTCATTTCTCTGACCCATCTGCTCTGCTTGGTCATTGTGGTGAGGACTAGGAGGGGGAGTAACCTGAGGGATTGGCCCTCGGCCTCCACCTCGACCTCTACCATGACCTCTTCCTCCTCGCCTAGGCATGTTCCTACACATAACAATTATGAGTCTTAGATACTATTCAACCAAGGTTATCAGTTGCGACACTACGTACTAGGTCAACCTAATGGGCTCTAGATTACCCAGAGCGTCCAGTGTTTGTAACCTTGGCTCTGATACCAATCTGTAATGCCTCGTCTTAATAACCTAAGAACGTTGCAATTGTGTTATAAAGGTGTAATAATTTTTTTTTAAAGTTTAATTATAAGTTAATTAATTGCATACATTCTTAGGTTAAACGATGTTACACTACTTTGAGTATTCCATAAGCGACTTAAGTATTTCGCATTGCACATATTAATTCATAACATAAAATAAACATTGCATAATATTAAATTTTCCATTCAAGATATAATAAAGTACAGACATGTTTCCATACATTGCATTGATATGATATTACAATACTCATCCATCTGATGGGGTAGTTCAAATAACAAATACATTTACAATTACATTGATCACCTCTTATACAATTGAGGGATGTTTTCAAATACATGTTTACAATATACAATGATGAAAGTATAGAAGAAATCCATGAGCGAGCTCTCCATCCATGAAGCTCTCAATGCTATGATCAAACTGGGGACCCAACAGAGTAAGGTGCACGTTCCACCCAACCATGTGGTACCCGTAGGTCCACCCCCCGTGCTAGGAGATAGTAATAAGGTTACCTAGACCTAATCTACTAACCCTAGACACTAGTACAAAACAAACTATTGGTTACATTGCTTCCAAATTTTGACAATTGATAGAAACACAAAAATTCAAGGTTGATTGTTATTTTAGGTGGAGTGTCATCACAACGATGCAAAGGTTACCCTGGTGTTTCTTCCTAGGTTCCGGCCCCCAATCTTTGGGTTACCTTGGTAACCTCTTACGAAACCCGACCCCTATTGCATATAGTTGCAGAATCAGATGTCTTTTAAAGGAACAAGACATCAATTAGCCATTCCAGGCCTTCTCAACTTATACTCATGACTATAGAAGCTCAAGAGTCATAAGTGAGGCAACTACATCTTGTTAAATGTTTTAGTCTAACTACTGTGTCATTTAATTATCACTGAGTTAATAACTACTTGTAAGTTACCCTGACACCACTTTGTGTGTCGGCCCTTACAAACAGCCACTCCCCTAAACATAACAAGGTTACTAGGTTTTCGTGACTAGGGTTTACCATATGCACAATTTACATCTCACAATGATAAACAAATCATAACAGTATCAAACACCATTTTTAATTCTTGCTCAAACTCAAGTCAATAAGAAATACTTTGAAAACAATAATACCCCCATTTGACCTAATTTATTCTGGAAGACTTGCTTGATTAAGACTTTCCCATTCTACCCAATCACAATAGAAATAAAACAATTTAAAACTAATGGAAATATTCTTCTACCATTTGGATATACTAAATCCATATATATATCAATTTGAAAACAGTATATTTACAAATAGACTCAAGAAAAATAACCATGTCAATTAAATCTATTTTTCTAATCTTCACAATTTCACTATAAATTATATTCTATTATTTTCTCAATTCAAAAAAATAGAAAATAATAATATTTAAATATATTCAATTAAAACTTATTTACTTCCACAATATTTACAAATATATATATATATATGAATATTTAAATACATAAACATATATACATATATAAATATATTTATATATATACATATATATATATATATATATATATAAATGTAAATATTATAATCAAATTTCATATTAAATAAAATTTCAATTAAGTAGTCGCGAATTTAAAAAAAAAAATGAAATTTTTTAAGAAAAGAAATAAATATAACACACAATGGTAAGGCTATGGCTGTGGTCGTAGCCTTCCCTTAGAAAGGTCAGCTGCTGTACGCAGCCTTGCTAGGCTGCGCCAGCAGTCTTAGACTGCTGTGCGCAGCCTTGCCAGGCTGCGCCTAGCATGCAACACTATGGGGAGGGTTTCGGCCCTCCCCATTGGAATTTAAATTTTTTTTTTATTTAAACAAAACCCAATTTCCGTACCGACGGAAATGTACAGAACGAATTTTTAAATAATAATTTAAAAAAATAAAATAAAATCAGCATAAAATAATTTGCCTGTATAGTACGCCGAACTAAATTTTTTCAATAAAATACTTTCTCAAACAAATATATATATATAGATAATTAAATAAAACATTAAATTCATACAGGAATTTTAATGGAGGAAATTTATGAATTTCTTCAGGGTTTTTCAATTGGAAAATTGGAAAACAAAATTATTTAATTTGGGGTTTTTCATGCACAGTATTTTATTTTTTTGATTCCAAAACTCTTTTTCCCTATTTCTTTAAAAATAATAATTTTCCCTTCACTAGTTTTAAATTCAACAGAGGGAATATCTTTCAGAAAGAAATCTATAGAGGTTTCTAAATATGAAATCTATAAACCCATTCAGTATTTACAGTAAAAGATTTTCCAGTAAACACACAAAATTTTCTTTTCTCAGGCATTTCATTTAAACACAACAAATAAAAATTATACAAGTAAAATACCTGTGATTCCTTTGCTATTTGGTGAAGAAACCCTTGTAGCCTCTTTTGCCTGTAGTTCCAATTCCTTCCCGCAATGCCAATTCCAAAATAACCAACTTCCCAGATCCTTTGGGAAATCTTTCCCAAATAAATAACAACCCCAGAGAGATAACAACTTCTCAGAATATAAATTTTGCATAGTAAAGATATTTTGCCAGTCCACAGAAAATTTCCCCATGAGGAAATTGAATAACCCCTGTCAATTTTCCCGAGATCCACAATAACCTCTCCGTAACCAAAATTTTCCAACAACCTTTTGCAATTATGGCACTCTCACACATGTCGAGAAGATGCCAAAATTCTCTCAACCACTTCTTGGATATTTTTTTCAAATTTCAAATTCCAATTTGCATGCAAATAATTAATTTATTTTATTTTAAATACTAAAAAAAAAGTCAATTTTCAATCACAATTTAATTTACAAGCATTTTATTTTATTTTCTAATCCACATGCATATTATTTTATTTATTTATTTATTTTTTAATTTTTTTTCTAATTCTTTTAAATACAATATAATTTACACACCTAATAATTTAACTTAATTAATTAATTTATTTAATTAAAATAGTTTAATCTTTTTAAGACCAACTATTTAACCAAATAAGCTAACTAATGTATTAAATTATCAAGTAAATAAATTTCAATCATATTTAAATATTAATTAAATTACAATAATTAAAGCACAATAACTAACATTAAAATTAACCAATATTTACCTTTTCAAAACGATTCAAGCAACAGAAAATACAATACAACCTATGACTCAAAACTGAAAACTGACAATGTACTAAAACCAAGGTTAAAGACTGGACCAGGATAAACCTAACTACTATCTCCCATTCAACATTTCCGTTGAGTCTTGACACGCTCAGATCTGATTACACAGGTGAAGTCGGTGTCATGTACCTATAAATCCTGCAACCAAGCAAATTACGTGCATACATGTATATATAAATATAAAGCATTAAACAGACACACTGTGCGAAGAAAATCACAGATATCACAGGGCACTTGCAAGCGAGTGATGCGATTCCGTTCTCCACACCAATACACTCATAGCAAACTGACGTAATAAATGTTGTTAGTCCATCATAAACATGTACATAGTAATAGTCATCTGAAAGTAAACATCTAAACTAAATCATATCATGTCTGAAACAATAATCATCAAACAAAGTATCATCATGTCACAGAATAATCCACTATCGCTCAAAACCAGCGATCAAAATATCCAACAAAACATCATAGGTCTAACAGTATGAAAAAGTATCAACAGAAAGCATAAGCATAAATGGAGGGGTACTGCAGTCCTGTTTCTTTGTGCAGTGTCCTATTTCTTCACAAAGTGTCTCATTTCTTTGTAAAATTTCCTAAAAGGGTTCTAAAGTGTCTAGCACCATTAGAAAAGCATACTAGATTGACTTTATCACACTTGCTTGATGAATAATGTGAAAATTGGAGATATTAGATGAAATTTAGAGCATTTTGTGATGATTTTGATAGGTCCATTCCTGGTCGTGATAGCGGCTAGGGGGAATAAAACTCACATTTTTGATAGATCATGTGCTAATGCTATCAGTGACAGAGGTAGAATAGTCAGTGGGTATCTATTGGGAATATCTTATGTCACCTATGAGATACATGATGCCATGGTTATGGCTCTGCATGAGTGTTGGGATGCTGATACCTTTACCTTTCATCTTCCCACCAGGGAAATGATGATCACTCTCTAGGATGTACACCGCATTCTCTGAGTTCCCATTCATGGAGAGCGGGTATATTTTTGGGAGGATTAGTCATCCCCAGAGAAGAAGAGAGACATGCAGTACTGTCTAGGTGGACCGATACATGATGAGAGGGTTAGAGTGTAGATCGAGCTGCCCAGGCTATTGTACTAATGAGCTCATGTGGTCAAACATATTATGATGCATACAATGGAATTGGTTCTCAATCTAGATGGACGAGTTACACAATTGTATGGGGGACTAATACACTTGATATGAGGGATGTATGAGCAAAGGACAACCTATGCTTGGGGCTGATACATTATAGCACACTTATATTATGATATTGGTTAGTTTATATTTCAAGAGATCGATAGTATGGTCCATTGTATGCTTCTACAAGTGTGGTTCCTTGACCATATCACATATACTAGGCTTTTTGGATACACTTGTACTATAGCTGCAGGATATCCACGAGCATTCAAATATCCTTTGCAATGCCTATGGTAGTATTAGGATTTACACTTTTGGAGGGTGAGATTTGACCGGCTAGAGAATGACGAGATCCTATGGAGACCTTATCTACTCACTTTATAGTGGTCAGATCCCACCAGATAGTTACGAAGGATGCTGATGGATAGGTATCTAGCAAGGAGGTATGACTACATTTCACAAAATTTCTATTATGGGTCATGCGATAGTTTGGATAGGTGAAAACACCACCGAGGGAATGCCCCTTCATTAGACGATCAGTGCAGAGTTCCCAGAGGCTAGGTGATACTATTCAGATGAATATAGATCATGTTCATGAGAGTGATTCTGATGATTTAGATCATGACTAGCCACTAGCATCGAACACTGATGATGTTGGCAACATAGATGAGCATGAGGAGTGGTGGTCACGTGGATGAACCTCATGTGCTCCCCATGGATTTCCCTATAGGTGATCCATAGCTAATAGCAGATGAGGGTGATGAACAAATATTTTTTATAGATGCAATTGATAATGAGTACTAGTCTGAGGTTGATCTTGATTATGAAGAGTAGGATGGAGGGGAGGATGATGAGGAGGATTATTATAATGAGGAGGAGCCATCCCTGATTGAGGGTGGTGAGGTAGCTATTGAGGATTGGTATGAGCATAGAGAGTCCTCACATACTTATATGACTAGATCACAGGCAGTAGCTATAGCGAACATCAACACTCAGAGTCAGAGAGAGGCTAGCACATCCTCCATGCTCTCTAGAGAGGATGAGGTTGAAATTACTCATGCATTTGGAGACATAGGTGATGATATTTGACTTTATGCATGTCCTTTAGTGATTTATGCTTTATATATATATACATTGATGATGTGTTATTGATTGTGTACATTATCTATCTTAATGAGAGACTAGCGAGAGTTCTATCGTTACGATGCCACAAAGATAGTGTCTACATCCATCGATGAGGAGGAGATGGGTCCTAATTACGTTCCCCCACCAATCATGGAGGAGGATCTAGAGTCACTCAAACCTTTCACGAGGTTACAGGGAATGTATGAGAGCATGAGGAGATGACTCCGTCAAGTTGAGAGTGCACTACAATGAGCACAAATCTCAATAGAGGTAGGTAGACTATGTGCAGAGCTGGAACAAACACAAGCAAAGAGGGATTAGATGGCAGATGAGGCTTATAGCCGTTGGTCGAGTACAAGGTCTGGATTCGGTACTTAGACTTGGCAGTTCATGATCACAATCACACATGACTGTTTCACGACATCCAGGGACTAGATCACAAGAACCAGATTTTGAGGGGTCTAGCTCTCACAAACCACTATGACATTGTATATGATATTGAGATGTATATAAAACTTTGATATATATAGACATGTGCTTTTTATGTTATGATGATGTATCTCTTCTATGTGAATTTTAAATGCTAGGTGATTAATTAAATTCCTTATGGTAAAGTATTTAACTAATGGCTACATGATTTAACATGATTGATGTGATCTAGTGTAACACATATTTCAGTTTTAGCATACAAACAACATTGATAATGAGAAAAGAATATGTTAAATTAGATACACTGATAAGGATCTAACTTAGCACAATAGGAATGTGAATAGTATGAAGCCTAAAGAAATTATAAAATGAACTTAAATAATTACATTAGTGTTCAAGAAAAACACAAATTTAGTTGTCAAGAACGAAGCAATGTGAAAGTTATTTAGAATAACATCAAATAACATTAAATAACACTGCTATATCAACCATACTATTCAAAGGGGGTTAGAGATAATACCAACACAAATGCGTGGAATTAATGGGTTCCCTAAGGGGTGTTCCACAAACCTGGATTAAGAGATAAGAACTAGACCCATAATTGGTATCAACTATGTAAGGTCCCAACCAATTAGGGCTAAACTTATCTTTATCTTTGTTGTCAGCACTATCATTTTGTTTATTTTCAATAAGAAAAAAATATCCCTAAGAAAATGATCGAGGGATGACATGAATTTTTATTTGCATTGTAATTGTTTGATGTGAGCTTGGAGATATTCGAGAGTGTTAATGCGCTATTCATCGAGCATATTAAGTTGATGTAATCGTTGATCTTTATAATTGTCATCATCAAAAATATGTCAGAGAGCAACTCACAAAGTAGGAATTTCTAACTCTAAGGCAATAATCACATTAGTGCCATAAACAAGGCTACAAGGGGTATTTCCTATGGATGATCAAGCATTAGTTCTATACACCCAAAGTACATAGGATAGTTGCATATGCTAGTCTTTATGATGCTTGGTGATAGTTTTCTTTATGATTTTTTTGAGAAGCTTATTAGTATTTTCAGCTTGTCCATTAGATTGTGGATAATATGGTGTAGAAAAGCGATGTTGAATGTTGAATGTTTCAAGAAATTTATGAACTTCGTTATTATTAAATGGAGTTCCATTGCCTGAAATGATTGTGGAAGGGAGTCCAAAGCAAGTAATTTGTGGTCTAAGATGAAATGAAAAATTTCTTTAGTAGTTGTAGAATGGAGGGGATTAGCTTCCACCCATTTTGCGAAATAGTTTTTTTGTGGTTATGAGGTTATGATAAATGTATGTCCAACAGGATAAGGTGGTGAAAATTTTCCAATAATATCTAACCCCCATATTGAAAATGACCAAATGGGAAGATTAGCATGAAGCTCAGCAGTAGGAGCGTGGATCAAATTGCTATGATCTTGAAATTTGTGACATCGTTTAACATAGGTGAAGCAATCCTTCTCCATATCTCTCCAATAATAACCCATACAAATAAGTTTGTGCACTAACGAATGACCTCCAAAATGACCTCCAGAGGCACCAACATGAGCCTGTTTGAGCACTAAAGGCATTTCAGAATCTTTAAGATATCATAATAGGAGACCATTAAAAGATATTCTATATAATGCATTTCCAAGGATTACATATTTAACCACGAGATTATGTAAACATTTTTGAGTATTCATTGTGGTAGGTTCAAGAATGGTACCATCTTTCAAATAGTTATATATTGTATTGTACCATTCACATGAAGCATCTTGAGTTATCTCCAAAATATCTTCTAATGGATTATGGATCAAAGGAATCATGATGGGATGGATAACGAAAGTGAAGTTTGTGGAAGGTTCGTGTGGGGATATGAGAGAAGTTGCACTTTCCATTGCATCCACATGTTGATTATCTTTGCATGGGATATTATCAATGGTGAACAAGTCAAATTTTTCTAATAGTCTCATTATAAGATCCTTTTATTTCAATAATTTGTCATGTTTAGTTTGATATGTACCATTGATTTGTTTGATGACCAATTATGAATCACCAAATATCTTGATATGTTTAGTGTTTAGAGATAAAACAGCATCACCCACTTAGCTAAGCATTCATAGAGGTCTGTTTTGTTGAAAAGATATTTAAGAGGATCAAATTTTTTGACGACTTTTATTTCAACATTTAGTAAATAATGTTGCAACTTACTAGTAGAAAATACAAGAGCCAAACATTTTTTTTCAATTGGTGAATAGTGTGTATCATGATCAATTAAGGTGCGGCTAATGTAATAAACAGGCCACGTTCTTTACCATGATCATCGTGTTGAGCCAAAAATGTTGCAAGAGCATGGGACCATGTGGTGATGTACAAGATAAATGGTATATGTGGCACAACAGGTTGTAAAATAGGTGGAGTATCTAGATTCCTTGAGACTCTCAAAATCTTATTTACAATCCTCACCCCAATCAAAAGGGACACCCTTATTAAGGAGATGCATGAAAGGTAATGTGAAATCGACTAAAGATGCAATGAAATGACAGATAACATGAATTTTACCTTGTAATGTGTGCAACTAAGAAATATTTCTAGGAGGTGGCATGCTAATAATTTCATCAATTTTCTTTGTGTCCACCTCAATGCCTTTGTGAGATATGACAAACCCCAAAATTTTACCACTATCTACACCAAAGACACTTTTTTGGATTCAATCGCATGTTGTATTGTTGTATTTGTTCGAAGATTTTACAAAGGACATTTACGTTGTCTTGTTGTGTTAATGATTTAGCTAGGATATCATCAACATAATATTCTAGGATTTTTTGAATGTAATCATGAAATATTAATGTCATTGAATGTTGATATGTTGTGCAGACATTCTTTAGACCGAAGGGCATCACAACCCAACAAAATGTTACCTAAACAATGGTGAAGGCAGTTTTATATTGATCTTGAGGGTTCATAAGGATTTGATTATAACTATAAAATCCATCCATGAATGACAACAATGCATGTCCAATAGCTGAATCCATGATCATTTCTATATTAGGAAGTGGAAAATCATCTTTCAAAGATGCTTTATTCAAGTATTCAATTTTTTTGCATATCCTAATACGATTATCCAATTTGCAACAAGGACAATATTTGAGATCCAAGGAGAATAATCAATAGGTCTAATAAATCCTGCATCAAGAATTTTTTTGAGCTCCTCTTTCACATGCAAGGCTATGTTAGGATGCATTAGTTTGATATTTTGAAAAATGGGTTGAGCATTTGTAGTAAGGACAATGTTATGCATCACAATTTTTGGGTCAATTCATAGCATATCAGAATATTTCCAAGAATTTTTTTTAGGAAAATCATGAAGTAAAGTGGTAGTATCTTGTTCTTCATCATCAAGGAACTTCCCAATCTTAATAACTTTATCTTTATCATCAATTTCGATTAGCACATCAATTGTATCGCCTAAAGGGAGTGTGTTGGATTTAGGACTTTTAGATTCAATTTTTTTTTTAGTGATATCACTTGCTTCTTGCTCGATAATGGTCATGGCATGAGAAATTTTTTTCATGTAATTAGGTGAGGATTTGTTATCATAAAATCCTAACATTAATTCATTTCAAATATTCATCACTATCGACATACTTCCATGAAGGTGGTAAGGTTATATTGAGAAAATTAGGATGTTTGATTGTATGTTTGTGTTGTGGGTGACATGTTATAGCATTAATGTTCAAAGATGGTCATTAAGTAGCTTTGGCCATTTTAGAAAAAAAGAATATCCCAATCTGGTTTTTGTTTCTTGCGTATTAGATTCAATAGGGACACAAATACCTTGCTCATGTTTTCATACCCTTTTCCAGTATAGCCTAATTGTTTTACAAATTTATAGCCTTTTCCATAAAGTATTTCCATTTCGTGTGGAGTAGGAGGGGATTGATAATCTATCTCATCAAAATTTGTTGTGTATGTTGCATTGCCATTCAAATTATTGGAGATAGATGTATGAGAAGATTGTTCATAATTTTGAGTAGACATTATTGTTGGTTGATCTTGTTTCACATCTTTCTTTTGTGTGAGTATCTATTCACCCATAAACAAGGGTGTGAATTCTAAGGATCCCCAATCATCACCAAATAATTTAGATACTGATTCCTTATTGTTGTTCTCAATTTGGAGAGGGTCTATATTGGATGTTGGAATTAATGTTTTCAAAGGACTTGTAACCCCTTTTTCAAGGTACAAGCAACTTTCAGGCTCGGGATCTATTTCAACTTGATAGATGCGATTGTTATAGACATATTTCATTATACGATGAAGGGTTGAAGGAACTTCATTCATCTCATGAATCCATGATTTGCCTAAAAGAATATTATACAAAAGATCATAAGGCATGACATGGATAGGAGTCTACAAAGTAGCCACCCCAACCGTAATAGGCAAAGTAATTATGCCATGCATTTTATTTGTTGTATTATCAAATTCTCGGATAGAGACAGAATCGGGTATTATTTGTGACTTGCCAACATCTAATCAATCAAGGAGACTCACACTACACACATTAAGGGTAGAACCATTATCTATGAGAGTGTGTGTGATCCTTGCATGATTGAATCGATCAATTATCTTAAAGGAATCATGTTGTTTATGTAACTCCAAAGGAGGGAGATCATGTTGATGAAAGGTGATGTCAAGATTATTTTTGTGAATGAGAGCTACCACATCATTTAGAGTGGTACTAGGAGGAATTTTGATTTTTTTTAAAATAGGTTTGAAGAATGCTGTGATAATTTAGTGAGTTTTGAAGCAAATCCCAAAGGGAAATCTTGGAAGGATACTTATTCTTTAATTGTTCAACAAGATCATACTCTTTTGTGTGTGGGTTATAGCTAGGAGCACTAGGTAGATTGGGAAAAGGTAAAGAGGGTGTGGTTGGTTGTGGCAATTGTTGGTTGTTTTGAGTGTTATATGTGTTGGTGTAAATAAATTCATGTACCTAGTTAATTCATTACTAGGGGAATTATTTTCACATGATAAGTTTATGTAGGTCCTAGGAAGGAATCTTTCTAGAAGGTGTTAGTTGTCATTAGTTGTTATCTTATCCTTTGACAACTACTACATGTGAACCTAGGTAAGTGTGATTAGTTGTCTCATGTCATATGATTAAGAAACTTGTCATTATCCTATGACATCTTGCATCTCACCTTGGCTATATAACCAAGGGGTATCTCTCATTGTATAATTAACAATCATATCATTGACATTGAATACAGTTTATTCTTGTCATGTTCATCTCTCTCTTCTTGTGCTTTCCATTTGGTCTCAAGATCTTGGCATCCATAGCCAACTCTAACATGTTATTAGAGCGAGGTTGGGTGCCATTGGAGAGTCTTTTTCTAAAGAGAGATACCAGATTTGGGGGTTTTCCATTTTGTGGCTCTTTGTTGCAAGTTCAAATCAGAGCTTGTTGGTGCAAATCTAAGCTCACCATTGCATCTAGAAGGTTTGAGAAAGTCAATCTTTCCTTTTGTTTTGTCCAAATCAAATATATGAGGCCAAATCTATGAGGGTTTGAAGCTGAAGAGTGGTTGCCAGACCCAAAAGGTAGCTGCATTTTTGGAGCATTTTGGGTCAAATCTGACCCTTCCATCGCATCCAGAAGGACTGAAAACCCTAAGATCAACTGTCAAATTGTCCAAATCAGAGCAGTTGCCCGGCAAGGCAAAATTTTTTTCCTTAGAGAGTCGTACGACCCTCATGTCATCATTATGATGCTGGTATGAATTTTTGAAAAATAAATTTAAAAATTCTCAGTTGAAATTTTTTGCAAAATTAATTTCCAGTGGTTAAATACATTGCAAAAGCTTTTGATTTTAAAAATCAATAAAAATAAAAAAATGGGAAAAAAGATTTCTACAGACCTCTATACGCAGTACTTTGTAGGCTTCAAATGTACCATCAAAGGTACAGTAGGCCTGCTACCATTTCCATGTGGCAGGAGGCCACTGACCACGACCCCACTCGACATTCCACCGTGGGCGGGTAAAAACTGATAGGCGACCGGTGTTCACCACCGACAACACACAAAGTCTACCGACGGGATCTGAAAAAAAGGCAGTGGCATTTTCAAGGACCCGACACACATATATTCCGAAAGAATATTCTTGGAGGAATATTTGGACTCCAAGATTTCAGCAAGAATTCCATCTAATATTATTTCAGGAAAGGTATATACTGGTCATTTGAATTTGAATATTACAGGGAAAGGTTGGCCGACAAGGTGGCAATCGTTCACCTGTCAATTTTAAGCTTGTTCATCTTTGTGATGGTCAAAAAATTGTCAAATTCAACCTGAAAGTTTGCTAACTTTAGTAGGGCGTGAGAATTTTTTAAAAAAAAATTCCCCCCTCATGGTTTGCATTTTGAATTTTGAAGGCGAACTTTGAAGCTCCATATCTTAGTCATTTTGGCTCCTTTTTTCAAGAATTTTTTTTTTGATTTGGGCTAATGTTTTGTGCTATTCACAGTGGTATAATCAGTTTTTAGTTTTGGTGTCTGGTTTTTCTCGAAATTGCATATTCTCATAGGTTTTGCTGCTTCATCCTTATTTTGGGAACTTCGGGAGCTCATATATTGCTCCTATGATAGCATTTTTGAGTGCATTTTTTTTTGAAAGTGCATTATTTTTTTGTAATTTTCAGTGGTATGATCAAATTGAACTTATTTGTACCAAAAATCATACTCGATTATGTGGCCAAATTTGGCATTTGCATGTAGCAAGATCAAAGTCCACTTCACTATTTTTGGCAAGTGGCAATTGTAAATGCACTAAGTATAAAGTGCAAAATGAAATATTGCTTGGGGGATTTCTTGATTGAGTGATTTGGGGGGATAATATTGTAGTGGTTGATTGCATTATTTTGCTTGGTTTGTGTTCTTGCAATGGGGAGATCTCAAATTGAACCCCTAAATCCACATAATTATGCTACATGGAGAAAATCAGTATGGAATTATCTCATGATGAAAGGTCTAATAGGTCATCTAAAGGACACCATTCAAAAACCTACTAATTCTAAAGTATTGGAAAGGTGGGAGATTGATCATGAGAAAACACTTGGATGCATATGTTCATTAGTCTCTTTTGATTTACAATTTCATATTGATTCATGGAATACACCCAAAGAAGCATGGGAGACTTTTGAAAAATTGTATGGTAAAACAGATAAGATTAGAGGATATTAGATTGATAATGATTTGATGAATCTTGATCCTAAATATTTTTACCACATCCAAGACTACATCTCCAAAATCAAGCAATTAAGAACATAGTTGAAAGAATGCAGTATTGAAAAAGAGGATTTACAATTGATTTTCAATGTGTTATCCAAGCTTGGTCCTAAGTATTCAGTGTTTTTTTCTAGCTTTCATACCCATCAAATTTCTATGGGAGCATCATATGTTGATCCTAAGTTTGATGACTTTGCAAATCTCCTAGTCCAAGAGGAAGCTAAGTTAATGAACATGGGTCTAATCAAGTCTTCCAAGTCACAAGCATTGGTAGAAAGTGAGTCTAAGGGACAAAAAGAATCAAGGAATCTTGATAAGAAGCAAAAGAAGAAAAAGAACAAGCCACATAAAGAATCAAAATCCTCATCCTCCTCAAAAGGAGAATCATCAAAGAAGGAGAGGCCTTTTTGTGCATATTGCAAGAAGGATGGACATGAAGAAACTATTGTTATAAGAAGGATATTGATGAGTTGAAAAATCTTCTCAAAAGGAATCACATTGATTTTCCTTCTAGAATGTCTAGATTTTCTTCTCCTTCTACTTCAAAATAGTTTAAAAAGGACAAAGGTCAAGCATCTACATCAGGAAATAGAGGAAAAGCTTTATGTGCTCTTTCAGGTCCAGGATCAGGGTGATGGCTTCTAGATTTAGGAGCATCACATCATACGGAATCTTCACAGTCTATCTTCTCTTAATTTAAACCTTATACTATGTCTCCTATATTGATGGGAAACAATACATACATGAGTGTAATAGGGAAGGGATCTATTAGTTTTGGGGACAACACTTTTTAGGATGTCTTGTTTGTTCTTCATTTGACGAACAGTCTTCTTTCCATATATCAAATTACACATGTGGTGGAGATGGGAGAACTGTGGAGTTCACACCTAATTCAGTCATCATTCGAGACTTGGACACTACAAAGATCATTGCTACTAGGGTGGTTGATCATTCATCTTGATTGTATACCTTTGCATAGTTTGCTTCTAATGATGACATTGTTCTTTTGGTTGTTGATGATATGAACCATGATTTAGAGGATGTTGAAAAATGTGGTGCTTTCTTAGCTTAATACTTTGTAAAAATTTAATATTGCTGATCTACGTAAGTCTTTTATTTGTTACATATATTCTTTGTGGGTGATTATCTTGATTGATTCATTTTATTATTGTAGAATGAAGAGAGAAGTTGATAGAAGAACTAGACGAGATATTAGAAAGATCACACAATATGTACCGTGGAGAAACCCTTTTAGGGAAAAACTCCACCAAGAATTATTCTATTATTCAATCTCTATATTACAATAGCTCCAATTCTTGTTTGAGAATGCTTCTTCTGTCTTTACCAATCTTCTTCACACCTACAATTAACAATTATGAAAACTCTCTTGAACTTGAATGATATATAGAGACAATATGCAACCTTGTAATCTCCAAATGGTGATAATTACAATGCACAAGCTCAAGCCTTAGAAAAGGTATGCCACATTGCCTCAAGTTGAGTTATATCATGAAGACCAAAGCTTAGAACATGTGCTTTACCCATTTGGGAATCCCAAACTAAAGCTAAAACTCATCCTTCACTTTGGTGATAATTACAAATCTCTTCATCAAAGATGGTACCCAAAAGAGGGTACCACTTAATATATCCTTCAAAAATATCATATCACGCATTAGAGTTAATTCCAAGAAAGCATCTTGGGCGCCCAAGTTGGCTTCAAGTGATTTCTTGTTAACTAAAACATTTACTCAACACCATTCCCAAAGAATGGGCATCCCGTATTAACTAGAAGTAGTCCGTGTTATCTGTCATACAACTCAATGTTATTAGCCATGCATTCCAAGTTAATTGAAGTTAACTAACATACAACTAAAACTAACTGAAGACAATTGAACCATAATTGAATTGAAATAAACTAAACTAAACTGAACTGAACTAAATTGAACTGAATTGAACTAAACTAAACTTCAAGCATGCAAACATCAAATCCTAACTCCTAGGATCTTTACATGCATTCAAAAGTTTTAACTATTATTCTGTATAGTTAACTAAACACAAGGTGAGTGTCACCTTACCATGTGTGCACCCACATGCTCCTATTATTTAGGAATAACTGCAAATTTCAAATTTATGATTTATTTCATCAAAATAATTAATCTCATCCTAATCTTAGTGTTATTGAACACATTCGAAGAATCTAGGAGATACATGAAATAATTAATGTTTAGAATTTGCAATTAAATTGCATCCTATTTCCAATAGAGGAGACATTTGGATTTTTGAACTTGGGAATTCTCACATAAGATCTATTTCTTGAGCCATGCATTTCAACTCCATCTACTGTTGTACCTAAGGACACTTGTGATTCAATAGTTTTGGCTCCTTATGATTTAGTGCAGTAGGATATTCATTGTCTTCTAGATATGGCTACTTTGGATGACTTCTTGACAGGTATTTCATACTTTTTTGTGGAGTCTCATCTTGCAGATTTGGAGGACACCATTGATGACATTCATCTTCTCTTTGATGGAGAATAACCTTCTTCAGTTTTTGTGAGGGAATACCTTGACCCTGTTTTTCATTCTCTACATGATCATTCTTTGTAGATTCACATGAGTGTGGATTCTTCTGGAGAAAATTTGGAGGAGGCTTCTTTTTCTTCAGAGTGGATATCCTTGTCTTTGGATTGTGCTCTACATTCATGTCTACTAGATGTTAGATTGTCCTCTCCAGTAGTGTGGCCTAGAAAGCCTATTTGGAGTGTGTCAACTTTTGAAATTGACATGGAGACACTTGAGAATTCTTCAAAGACATCATACATCATTCATATTCCTAACATACTACATACATCCATGGTTTTGTTTCTTCCTAATAGGAGGAACATTGTTCGACGACATTGGATCATCTTCAGCATTCAATGCCGAGCTTCTACCATCATTGCAGGAGACTCAACATTGAGGGGGGGCTACCTTGTCTCTCTTCTTCTTGTCTCTTATGGGGGGTATTTTTCCTCACATGGGGTTTTTACCTTCTCATTCATCATTGAGAGCATTTATTTTTTGTATTTCATCTCTCTTTTGGGGAGGAGTTTTGTCCCATTGGGTTTTCTCCTTTTCTCTGTTTGTCAAATATTGCATTGCATATGTACATGGGTACCTAACATGGCTAGTAGTTGGGACCCATTGTTGCATCTTTGTTTCATTTGCATAATAATCTTCTACTCCCTAAGTTGCACTTAAGGGGGGGTGTTGGTGTAAATAAAGTCTTGTACCTAGTTAATTCATTACTACGAAACTTATTTACACATGTTAAGTTTACTTAGGTCCTAGGAAGGAATCTTTCTAGAAGGTGTTAGTTGTCATTAGTTTTTATCTTATCCTTTGAAAACTACTACATGTGAACCTAGATAAGTGTGATTAGTTGTCTCATGTCATATGGTTAAGACACTTGTCATAATCCTATGACATCTTGCATCTCACTTGGCTATATAACCAAGGGGTATCTCTCATTGTATAATAAAAAATCATATCATTGACATTGAATATAGTTTATTCTTGTCATATTAATCTCTTTCTTCTTGTGCTTTCCATTTGGTCTCAAGATCTTGGCATCCATAGTCAATTATAATAATATGTATGAGCAATAGTATCATTACTATATTTTTGTGATACATTGGTTTTAGATGGATAAAGTGTGTATAGGGGTCGATTAGAGGGCTAAAACTTATGTGAGGGTGGGTAAAGGATAAGTTTAGGTTGAATTACATTAACTTCCTTGATGTTAGAGGTCTCACAACAAACCAAAGAGAATGAGTTGGGTGAGATGAAGTATTGAAGGGACTCATCTATCAAATGCAAATCATCATGACAAAAAGGTTTGAGGGGTAAATTCTCATCAATTGGTTTAAGATGTTCAAGATAAGCATTAGAGGTTGTAACATTCGATGTTACAAGTTGATCCTCACAAACGTTAGTGGATGGATTATGCTAGATGAATTCTTGGAGGGATTCATCTAACAAATCAAAGTTATCACAAGAAAAAGGTTTGAGGGAAACTTTATCATTAAAAGGTTTATGTTTCTCATTGCAAGAATTAGAGGATGAAGTGAGTGAAAGGAAGTCTTGAAGGACTTCATCTAACTTGTCAACATCATCACTACTAAGAGGCTTAGTTGAGATGTTTCTAATTTGAATCATGTGTTTGAAGGGATGGTTTTATGTTTTATTATTTGTGTCTTTATGTATCGATGAACCTGATCTAAAAGAACTAGGAATGAAAATAGAAAAGGAAATTTTCAAAGATCTAAAACTATCCATGAATGCCATGATTAAATGAAATTTATGCTAATGAAAATAGAAACAAATAAACTATAAAAAAAAAGATAATTACAGAAAATAGAAAGATGCAATGTAGGAAATCAAAATCTAGAAATGCTAATGAAGAACTATAGAGAGACTGATTTTCCCTAGGTGGCGAATGAGTCCCAGGAGATGATTTATTTAATATTTTTATGATATTTTTGTGTTTTCTAAGGATTTTCATGTTTTTACAAAGCAAAGATAGAATGCAAATGCAGAATACTGAATGATTGAATGAAATACAATCTACTAATGAGATCTAAATAATTCTTTCACTAATGCAATTTTTAAAAAACCTAAAGATGAAAAACAATGAAAAATGATGAAGTAATAAATTCCTAAGATACAAAGAGAAATGTAAATCAAAATGATGTTATTCTCAAAAGTCAGGTTCACCAAAATGAACCGTTAATTTTTGGCTCTTAGGACTTCTCTTACTCTTCTAGGGTTTTTCACCTAAAAGGAGAGAGTTAGGCCAAAAATGCTAAGGATTAATTCAAATTAAGTTATGTAGGATATTTTCTAAGCTAAATGAAGTAAAATAAATTCAATTGAGTGATCTATATAACAAATTATGAATGCAAAACTAAGATCTATGCTATGTTTGAAAACACAATGTTGTTTGCAAATAAACTTTAAAGAATGAACAAAAATGCAAATTAAACTAAATGGAAGGTTGTTTCTCAGAATGAGTGCACTTGGTAAACTGGAGAAGGCTAGAATTGTTATTTGTAAAACTGATGAAACTTGAATTTGAGCTGACTGGGACTCATTTGCCACCTTGGGCGAATTAGTCCCCCAGTCAAGAATTCTCTGCATAGAAGTTATTTTTGAAAATCGGGGACCTCGATCTACATTTGACTCAAAATATGCACCTTGGGAGGGACTCATTCACGATGCATGGAAAATTAGTCCACTTTCATATTTTTGTAATTTCAAAGTTATGTCCTGCACCTTAACACCTACACAACAATTTCTGATGAAAACCTGATTCAGGATCTCAAAAAATTCCTACAAAATAGCTCAAAATTGTTTGTATAATGGGGGATTTTCCTTATTAAAACCCCTAGTTGGCTAATTAAACCCTAGCCTTAGATGTGTTAAAGACTAGGAAAAAGTTGAACCATGACAAAGGTCCAATTCTATTGCTCTAGAATAAGACATATAAGAATGATTTATATCATGCAAGATCTCAACCATAGAAACCTTACAAAAAACACATGAAAAATAGGAATTAAATGACATGCAAATGATAAACAAACAAGATGAAAACCTTAATATGAAGATAGAGTGAAAATGGAAGATGTAATCAATATGAAACCAAGTCCTTAGGTGTGATTTGGTGGCTAGTTACACCTCTTCATCCTAGATTTCTTCTTGATTCACCATAGGAATCCATCATCAACCCTTTGCAATGTAGGATCTTGGCAAGAGAAGTGAGCTTCAAGACCTACAAAAAACCCTGGTTTGCTACCCTAAAACTTCAACTTTTGCTAATGAAACTTGTTGTGGAAGACTTGACTTTATGAATTGCTCTTGAGGAATGATAGAAAGATAAGAAAAAATGATAAAAAGACGTGTGAAATGACTTGAAATGAGTATTTATAAGCAAAAAAACCTTATTTTCCTGTTAATTAGACCTGCGATGCTAACATTCATCAAAAATTAAAGTTAAATTGATTAAATTCCCGCTTAAATTTGAATTTTCCCTCAAAGGGGACTCATTCGCCACCCTTGGTGAATGGGTCCCACCAGAGGTGACTCATTCACCCAAGGTGGTGAATGGGTCCGACTACTACTATTTGAAGGTGGGTTTTTGAGGTATGAGATAATTAAATATTGTTTTTCTGGTTTTATGTGATTTCTCAAGTAAAACGAGCCTCTAGATAAAAAATAATGGGTGTAAGGGGCCTATAAATGTTATTTTGAATGGTAAATGATGTAAAGGGACTCAAAAGTGGGTCCAAATATGCGTGAAATTTTCTCTTTTCTCAAGAGGGTCCAATTTTCTATGGCACACCAAAAAAATCCAATTGTAAATTGCTCATCTAAAATTTGGATGGATCCTTTTGATTTGTTGGTTTATTTTGAATTGTGAGAACAACAATCATGTACTCCATGATTTCTTTATTTGTGTCAAATGTGGGTAATACCATGGTTGTTACTGGCTTTGAAGTTATAGTAGACACACTCTCCATCAGTTGCTTCATTTCTTTTTTTATACAATTTTGATCTCTTTTTAAAATATTCAATGTAATCAAAACCTAGGGATGTAGGAGGAATGGAATGCTTGAATGCTGAAGGAATATGAGTACTTGTAGTTTCTAATACTATTGTAGCCACACTAACTAGAAGTGGGGGTACATGTGCAGGATCATGATCGGCCAAAAAGTGGCAATATTATGGGTATTTGTAGGGTATGTGGCTGACGACTTTTTTTTTACCCAAAATTGATGAAACAAAAAGGGTTTTTAGAGGAGATTCTCATATTTCCACCAATATAAATTATTCTTTAATTTTAATTTAATAAATAATTATTATTTATTTTCTATTAGAATTACAACTAAAGTCCTTATTGATAGGTTGATTGAAAAACATCTATAACTTTCAAACGGTATCACATTTTTTGAATCCGAAACATGCATCACATTCTATGCTTCACATACTATAGGATTAAAAAAGGAAAAATTAAATTTCATAAGTTTTGACCAAGTTAAGGTGGTCAGACATAGAATTTTTTATATTTTTTAAAAGTTGTAATAAAAAATTCATAATTAATTATTTACTTAGAAAAAAATTACAAAAAAATATGCATCACATTTGTACATGAATCCTCTACTTATATATAATATATTATATAAAAATATTATCATTTTATATGGTTAGGGTGGTCAAAGACACCTACTCTTATTTTTCCGAAATTTAATATCGCATTGAAATTTCAAATTTTCACCAAATATATTTTATTTATTTTTAAACCTAGTAGTTTAGAAACTACATTCAATTTTCTATAGATTCTATTCTTACATATATTTGAAATAATATAGATAACTTATTCAATTTTTATCAAGTTTCCCTAAAATTGATTTTTTTCTTTTTTGTTGTTTAGTGCTATTTTTTCCATGCGATCTTGCACATACCGGGAGTTCCTAGAAATAACTTCTGGGTATGTGCAAGTCATCATGGAAAAAATAGGCCCTAAAAGTGGTGATAAAATTAAAAAAAAACTAGAGTTAGGAACTTCACCTAAAAATTTGAATAAGTTATCTATACTTTTTCAAAAATATGTAAGAATAGAATTTGTAGAAAATTGAATGTAGTTTTTAAACTACTAGGTTTTTTATTTTTATAAAATCTATTTGGTGAAAATTTGCAATTTCAATGCAGTAGTATGAAAATTTTAGGGAAAAAATAAGTAGGTGTCTATCTAACCACCCTAACCACAATAAAATGCTAATTATTTTTTATAAGATTTTAGATATAAGTATAGGAATCATGTCTCGATGTGATGCATATTTTTTTGTAATTTTTTCCAATTAAATAATTAATTATGAATTTTTTATTACAACTTTAAAAAATATAAAAGCCTCGTATGTCTAACCACCTTAACTTGGTCAAAACTTCATGAAATTCAATTTTTAATTTTTTAATACTATAGTATGCGAAGTATAGAATGTGATGAATGTTTCAGATTAACAAATGTGATACCATTTGAAAGCTATAATTTTTTTCAATTACCCTATCAGTTAGGACTTTAATCGTTATTCAAATAGAAAATTAATAATAATTATTTATGAAATTCAAAGTAAAGTATAATTTATATTGGTGGAAAGCTAAGAATCTCCTTTAAAAACCCTTTTTGTTTCATCAATTTAGGGTAAAAAAATGTTTTCAGCCATATACCCATCATATCACCACTTTTTGGCCCATCATGACCTTGCACATACCCTCCTTTGTGGTGGAAATGGAGTGTGACTTGGACTTGTCAAAATCCTTTTCCTCTTCTATATGCCTTGATCGCCTGGTGTTTGTTTGGCATATTCTATTTCTGTCCTCTTATAATGTGTAATCTTTTGTTGTAGCACATGTTGACAACTACTAGTACTACTACTCATACCATCACCACTAGTGGCAGTGCTAGTTGCACTAGGCCTTCCACCATGGGAATGTCCTAGTTGTGATTGTATCTTACCATGAGGATTAGGATTTGAAAATCTAAAAAATTGAATTGTTTTGGTCGTACTTGTATACCCTTGGCCTTTAGCTCCAAGGAAAAATTTATCAACCATTTTCTATGCTCTACATTTGTTACCATCCAAGGGTGTTGTGCTTAGGAACCAAAAGGACCACCTTCATAACTCATTGTTTTGGCTATGGTTGCTCTTGAAGTATATGCTTCTTTTGTGGCCTCACTTAAACAAAGCTTGAAATTGACATAGCTTTGTTCTTCGCTACCATCATTAGATTCATCATTAGTTTCTTGATTTTCATGATCATTGGGATGCTCTATATTCCATAATTTACTAAACTCACGATCTTCTTCATTATCTCCATAGCTTTCAAGATCTCTTGGGCCACCTAGCTCCTTCCTCATTACAAATAAAAAATTACTATAAACCCTCTAGTGTAGTAAACTTTTATTGTTACCAATTTTTCTCTGTAACTTCCTTCTCTAGAGAATCTAGAATTTTTACTATACTAGACGGTTTATCACTTTTTATAAAAATTGTTGTACATCTTGATTTTATTTTGATAAAATTCCATAATTTTTTCTAACAATTGTTCAAAATAAATACCTTTCTCATTAGAAATTTTCTCCATTGCTATTTTGACCTCATCCCAAGAATCCTTGTTTCTCAAGTTTTCAAGCAAGGGTTTACTTTGATGTTGAATTATACTTGTAGCATTCCTATTAGCCACAACCATTGATTTAATGGTGTCACATGGATCATACTACTAGTGACAAACAACATCAAAATTAAAAAATTTCAAAAAATCATGTGCCACACTAAATGATTTTCTCTCAAATGTGAACCCTCCACATGAAAAAGGTAAAGAAGGAACTAAGGTCTTCTTTTGTTGACTGGAAAGGTGTAGTTATCAGTACTTTGCATCTACCTTACATATTCCAATGTAAAAAACCTTTCTATCAAATGTATTGGAATTTTGTATGTCTCTACTCCTGATCCATAAAATATTAGCAAAGTATATTCTTCCATTAAGTACCAATTAGCCAATTGTATTTCTTTTCCTAGTTGAATACAATTTCTAAAATTCATAGGCAATCTAGGCATTGGAGTATTTGTAATTTCTTGATACAATGGAGCCACAAAGTAGTCTACAAAATTATTGTAGTTCCTTTGAGAATCATGCATCCTTATCTCAGTGGTCCAATCATATACTGGAGACATTTTATTTTCCTCATCATTACTATAGGGCAAAATCTGATGCTTTTTGGTCTTAAACATTCCTTTAAATTTGAATTAAAAAAATAGCACAAGTAGGTTGTGAACCTAAATGTCTTGGTGGAACCTCCTTTAATCGTTAAAAATTGTTTATGCATGGATTCTACAATGTGCTTAATAAATTTATATTTGACATGTGGAACACCATAATGGATATTATATACCATTTCAAGGAGGCTTGCACCCACTTCCCAATTGCTATCCAATTCGAGGAAAAATAATAGCGTGGAAATAGTATTCTAAACCCATGGTCTAAAACTATCAAAATGATAAGGAGGCTTATGATTACCTAAATTAATTTGTTTCTAACTTGTATATTATCCTAAACTATTTTATTTATGAAAGATTATTTCTCTATTTTGTCCACTGCTTCATAATCACTAGCAAGTTTTTCTAGGTCAATGTGGACATTTATAAATTATTTGGTTATAAACCCCAACACTTTTCCAATTTATTTTTGCATTAATTGATAAGAAATATTCTATTTTGTCTTTATTATCAATTTCTCTTTTTTATCATCATAATTTTGGGCAAGGGAAAACCTCATGTAGCATCATGCGCCCTAATTGAGTTACCCACGGTGCATTGTAACTATTAACTTGCATTTTCTATGAAGCCTTAATTATTAGATGAAAATTTAAGTGCTGATGTACACCTACCATAGATTTTAGGATCATAAATATCATGGTATTAATTAGTGAAACCTGGGGTTTTAGGAAATTTTGCATAATGTATTTTTTTATCTGATTTTTCTCTAGTGGTACTAGAGGTAGAAATGCTTATACAATGTGAAATTGTGAATTATATTTTAGTAATCCTTAAGTTTTCTTAATTCTTAAGTCTCTCAACCCTAAACCCAAACTTAAATGTTTGACAAAATAATATTTTAAGAAACGATGGAAGTTGAAATGTAGCCATAGGAATTTTTTCTTTCACTTACCCGAATTTTGATTCTTGAAAAATATTAATACTTGACAAGCATGAAATGGATTTTTTGGATTTGGAACCCAAAATATTATAGGTGCATTGCTATGAGCAATCTGAAATCTCCCCTTGTCTTGAACCTCTCACTTAATTTTTAAAAATAAAATCACTTAGCACTTAGTAGTAGAAAGTTTTTTTTTTGCACTAAGGTGAATGAAATGTCAACATGTTGCTTTCGGACTACATAATTAGTACATGGTTGTCCTAAATTGACAACAAATTCTAAACCATTGATCTTTGTAAATCTAACTTTTATAGGGTGATTCTGGAGGTTTAAGTTCACAAGGCTAGCAATTTGTGCATTTCACTTTAGAATACAACTACAACCATACATAAAATGTTCATCAAACGATTGAGTAATTTATGATATAAACAATAAACGTGTGTTTTAAAGTTGTTTTAAACTTTAGTGCACTAGGATTGACATCAAGACCAAGGCGCTGGTAACTTAATGTTGCAAAGGACTTAGTAAAATGAATAATGGTACTAGGAACTGGGGGAGAAGGTCAACAAAAAATTAGAAATCAATAAAATTTCAATAAACCCTAACAAGAGTGACAAATTTTAGTGTTTATAATTTTTTTTGTCAATTTGATGGCAATTTTCTTTTTTCATTTGTATTGATTTATGTTTTAAATATGCATGCAATTATTTCATAAAGGAAAAAAAAAATGATTTGAATAGATTCATAGAAACTAAACTCAAAAAATAATTCTTTACTATAAATGAATAACAATGAATAGCACAACAATTTATTTTATTACAACTGAATTACAATGTTACATTAAATTTCATATATTTTTAAAGATGAGTAGTAATAGAGTAGGAAAGCTCATGCTTTATATAAAAAGCATATGCCACTTTACGTAGACACAATTTATTCCAAGTTGCTACTCATGAAAATGGATTACAAATTAATTCCAAGCTTCTATTGGTGACAACATAATATAAATCTAACTCTAAAAATAAATACATGATTCCAAGCTTCTATTGGTGATAACGTAATACAAATGTGGTTCTCAAAATAAATGCAAGGTATTTTCTAGGCCAACCATGTTGGGGAAATGGAAGCCATGAAGATACACAATGTAATTATCCCCTTTGAGAACCAAAGTCATGTAGAAGATGAGGAGTAGTAAATCTGCACCCATCTTTTGGATGCAACTTCCATGCATAGTGATAGTACTTATCTCCATCAGATCTCCTCATCCAAGTTTAGAACCTACCTGAAAAGTCTGGTAAACTAGATCAACTTCTCTCCAATTCCACCCATTCTAAACTTGAAGGAAATTGGTCTTTTGATTTGTAACTGCATAACTCCAGAGGCAAGTGAATTTAGAGTATCCCCAATAACACATCATCTTCTTCCTGAATCCTAATTATCCCTACAAAATGAAAACCCTTATGAAATGGAAATGGGTGTGGGTTGTGTATATGTGGTCTAGAATGGCCACAAATTTATGGGCACGAACTGAACAAACAATCACACCTCTTCTGAAAGAGGAACTTACAAACAAGCACAACCAATTTAGCCTCATGCCCCCTACTTATAAGATTTCACACTCTCAAGATGGTCAATCTCTTTTCTCTATGAGTAGATGTGCAGGTTGACTCCAAAATTGTTCCTCATAATTCTTTTAGAGATCCCTGATGAGCTTAAAATATGCTCATAATTTGGATGTTATGATAAACTTTTAATGTCTTTACTTTTGTTATTTTATGGCTGTTTAAACTTTGTTGAAACCTTTTACGGGGATATCCTGTAGCATAATACTTTCATATTCCTGCAGCTCATTGTGTTGACTTGATTGCATTTATTGCCCCATTGACCCCCTAAAATGGTTGGTATATTGTATACAGTTTTTGAATGATGAAATAGATTTAAATGTGTGATTAATGAATGGATATTGTGTATGTGCCTTTTCTTTTGCATCTGTTACCTCTTGTTTCGTAGGTTGTTGAAGAATGATCGAGTCAAGCGCAGCCGATCTCAGCCCTGCAATAAAGTCCATTTCCTGCACGACTTCGAGGAAGCACTGGCGAAGACTCTTTGACCGAAACCATTGGGAAAGATTTTTAATGACAAGTCAATCTGGAAAGAGTGGAGTGCTAGATTCTCTCTGGATCGGGTTGAGCACATAAATTCATTTATGAAGTTTGTTCCTTGATTCTGGGATACACTTTACTTCCACGTCTTTCTTTGATAGAGTTAGTTTGTTAGTTGTTCTTTTGATTTAAAAACAAGATACTCCTCCTACGTGAGAGAGTAGAGGATATGGATAGAGTGAGTAAGAGATGATAGTTAGAGTAAGATAGAAGCATAGTGATAGCAGATATCATGTAAGAGTCAGTATGATAATGAGAAACAAAATCTGTATGATCAAAGACAGAGTTTGTTGTTAGTTTTCACATCAACAAAGCAATGTATATCATTCTGTTTTCATGAATAAAGTTCGATGAAGTTCTGATTTTAGCATCTGTGTAATCAGTAGATGCTTGCTAAGGGGGTCCACTTAGTAAGTATCTGTAGCTAGTTAGTTAAATGTTATTTTATGTTGATCTTCAGTTAGCCTTTATCTTTGAAATTTTCATACAAACTCAGTCTTATAGTGCTCATGTAGCATAGAGAGTCCATCCCTGTGACTATTACTGCAACATAAGGCTAGCTCATAGTTTGTGTTTCAGTCGTAGTTGTTATGGTTTTTGTTTTAATCAAAGCATAGTTGAGTTAAAGAACTTTGTATTACCTTCCTGTAGCATGGATAGAATTCTTTTCTAGTATTTATTTCTGCTAAGATTTGACTAAAACTAGTTCTTAGTGCATATATTTTTCCGCGCCATTTAAAGTATACGTCCCCTGGTTTGACAAGTAAATGAACATCCATAGAGAGATATAAGTCACTTGTTGGAATTTCCAATTCCCAGGAAAGGTTTTACTGTGATTTTCATATCCTTTTGTGGGTGCTACCATTTTTGGCACCATTGTTGGGGATGGTGTCTAGCTAGGAGTCTGTTAGAAGTCATTTTTAGCATTAGTTTAGTCTGTTAGTCAAAAATTCTCAAATTCTTTCAAGCCACCACTCACCATATTGCATGCATAGAAGAAGAAGAGACGCATTGGGAAGGTTTCTCCCTGAAAATCTATTTATTGAACTACCATTTGACCCAGCTGATAATGAACCTGAGGAAAATCCATTTGCTCTATTATTCCATCAACCAAACATGGCAAATAATCCACCTAATAATCCACCTCCTGCATTTGAGTTTCCCATTGTTCCCCAACGAGATACCAAAAATCTTAAAAACATTCCCTCTTCCTTGCTTCCAAAGTTTTATGGCTTGGTTACGGAGGATCCAAAAACTTTTTTGTTTGAATTTGATGTCCTCTATCGTAGTTATGACTACAACACAAACGCTCATAAACTGAAGTTATTTCCTTCCACCTTGAAGGAAGGAGCTCTCAGGTGGTTCATGAGTCTGGGAAGAGGCGTTGTAGATAGTTGGACAGCCATGCAGACAAAATTCCTTGAAAAGTATAAGGAATATTGTAAGAGTGCCAGCAAGGGTGATGACATATTCCGAATTCAGCAGAAGGAGGATGAAAGTCTTGAGGATTATATTTCCAAGTTTTGTTTTCACTAAAAAGGAACTCAAACCATACTCTTAACGAGGACTCTCAAAAACTACTCTTTCTAAGGGGAATCAGTGATGCCTGTATTGACGCCCTGGACCTGATGGGAGGAGGTGATATAACCCAACTGCCTTGGGATGATATAAAAAAATATGTCTTAACTACTCTGGAGCAATAGTTAAGAAAGGTCGAGGTCATCATGCTACAGTGGGGAAGTCTTCTTCTGGTGGAGTTTCTCGGATGGAGATAACAAATTTTTTATATGATTTCAAGTAGGAAATAATTAATAATATGGCTACACAACTAGACACTATGCAAGCTCGGAAGAAACATGAGGAAGCTGAGGCAGTTTTGGCTGAGTTCTGTCCATACTACAAACAAAAGAAGCGTGACTGCAGATGCAAGATGGTGGCTAATTTGGAAGCTAGGCAACTGCCTACTGACTTCAAACTAGTAGAAGGTGATGATGATCAAGTGTTCTTTGTTGCACAAAGGAGACCATGGGCTCAAAGACAAGACCCCACAATGGCAATCTCCTCAAGGAGGTTGGCAGCAGCCACAAGGGCAATGGACCCCACCTTCAGGAAATTGGCAACAAAATGCTCAATGGAGAGGCCCTCAGCAATGGAAAAATCAGTCCCCTAGGTTCCTGCAGCTTACATAGCCACAACCACAGGCCCTCATGCCGCCTCCTATAGCAACTGCCACAAATATTGGACCTCCGAAGCAAACGCCTATGCCTGCCCAGCCATTGCCAAACCCCAATAATAAACAACAACCTGCGTATATTGCCGAAGCAAACCAATATCAAGCTTATGCCTTAAATATTAATGACATCCATTTGAGGTCTAGAACTACTTTACCTACCCCAAAACCACCTCTGATTATTGAAGTACCAGATTCTCCCCTTGAAGAACCTACTGCACCTGCTATTCCTACTGAGCATATGCCTATACCTAATATAGTTTCTAAGGAGCCTATTTTGCAAAGTCAAGACAACCCACCTTTTCCTCAGAGGTTGCGAAGTACTGAATCTAAATCCATGGAAGAACCCACTTTTGACATTCTAGATCAGCTCAAGAATGTGCAGATTCAAATCCCTTTATTTCAAACTATTAAAGATGTTCCCATTTTTGGAAAAGCTATTAAAGAAGCCTGCATGAAGAAGCTTGGATAGAAGAAAAAGGATCCCCAAACAATTTATGTCTTAGGGAAATTGGCTGATATAATGTTGGAAAATGTAGTCGTTCTAAAGTATATTGACCCTGGAAGTCCTATAGTGTAGATACATATAAATGGCCAAGTTGTAAAAAATATTTTGATTGACTTAGGTGCTACCATTAATGTCATGACAAAGCATACTATGGACTTCTTGAATATTTCAAATATTAGGTCTACTCCCACAGTTCTGCAGCTTGCAGACAGCTCCATAGTTAAACCTGATGGGATGGTGGAAGATGTAATTGTCACTCTTGAATCTTGGGAGTATCCTGCTGATTTCACAATATTATCAGTTAAGACAACTTTAGGAGAGTATCCAGTTATCCTTGGTAGACCATGGTTAGCAACTGCTGATGCTTTTATAGGATGTCGTTCTAGAGATATGACCATTTCTGATGGGCAGTCCACAAAGAAATTGGCCTTGTATTCGCCTGCTAGACCTCAACTAGATTTGTCCCAACCTGTTTGGCTAGATGTAGAGGAGGAAACTGAAGAAGCCAATTCTTTGGCTCAATTAATGATGCTTCACAATGATCCATTCTCACAACTTCAGAGTGAAGATTCTTTGCTTTTTCAAATTCTACAATTTAACCCTGATACGGGTAGTTCATCTGATCTAAGTGGTAGCCATCTACAATGTTTCCTGCAGCAACCAAATTCTGAGAACTCGTCGTTTAAACTTCCAACAATTTTTCATAACTTGCTACCACAAGAGGTACAAACATTACCTATAGATTCTATGAGTAATCTCACTAAGCAGATAGAATTGTCTCCAGATCATTGTTTAAATGTTAATAGCAAGTTGTCACAGTCTCAAAAGGCCGACTTATTAAAAATGCTACAAGAACAGCAAAAAGCTTTTGCATGGTAATATGGGGACATGCAAGGAATAGATCCTTGAGTTTGTACTCATAGGATATATATCAAAGAAGATTGTTTACCAGTTAGACAACCTCAAAGAAGAGTAAATCCAACACTTAGAGAAATAGTGAAAAATGAACTTCAAAAGTTGCTTGATGCTAGTTTTATTTATCCAATCTCTGATAGTCAATGGGTTTCTCCATTAGTCATTGTCCCCATGAAAGGAGGAAAATGGAGAGTGTGTGTAGATTATAGGGAATTGAACAATGCCACTAAAAAAGATCACTTTCCACTACCTTTTGTAGACCAAGTACTAGAATCACTGTCTGGCAAAAGATATTTTTTCTTTATGGATGGTTATAGTGGATATAATTAGATAAAAATAGCCCCTGAAGATCAAGATAAGACCACTTTTACCTATCCATGGGGAACATTTTCTTATTCAGTCTTACCTTTTGGTCTATGCAATGCACCAACAACATTTCAGAGAGCAGTAATTAGTATCTTTGCTGATATATCTCATGAATGTATGAAAATTTATATAGATGATTTCACTACCTATGGAGTCACATTTGAAGAAGCACTGATAAATTTAGAAAAGGTATTGGAAAGGTGTAGAGAGCAAAATTTGTCTCTAAACAGTGAAAAGTGTTTTCTAATGATGGAAGAAGGTATTGTTCTAGGTCATCATATTTCAAAGAATGGAATTCAGGTTGACCCTACTAAATTTGAAGTTATTCTGAATTTACAAACTCCTGCAAAACAAAAAGATGTCAGAAGTTTCCTTGGCCATGCAGGTATTATAGAAGGTTTATAAAAGATTTCAGTAAAATTGCTAGCCCACTGTATGCCTTGTTAACAAAGGATTCTCAATTTGAGTGGACAAAGGCCTGTACAAAATCCTTCCTACAACTAAAGGACTTTCTTACTAAAGCCCCTGTTCTTCAAGGTCCAAAATGGAATTTGCCTTTTCACATACATGTTGATGCATCTGATTTTGGTATAGGAGCGGTTTTAAGTCAAAAAGAAAATTCAATTGAGCATGCTATCTACTTTATCAGCAAAAACCTTCAAGGTCCTGAACTCAACTATACTGTTACAGAAAAGGAATTGCTTGCAGTAGTGTATGCTTTGAATAAATTTAGGCATTATGTCACAGGTTATCAGATATTCATCCATACTGACCATGCAACAATGAAGTATCTGATGAACAAACCTGCCATTTTTGGTAGATTGGCACGATGGCTCCTGTTGTTACAAGAATTTGACATTGCAATTATTAACAAACCAGGAAGAGCTAATGTTGTAGTCGACTTTTTATCAAGACTCCAATCAACTGCACCTGAGGAACATGAGGTCATTGATGATAGATTTCCTAATGAACACTTATTGTCTATTGTTGCACATATTCCATGGTATGCAGACATTGCCAATTACCTAGTAGCAAACAGAATACTAGCTCACTTTTCCCCCAAAAAAAAAAAGTTGCTGATAGAGAAAAGTTTTAACTTTTCTTGGATTGCAAATTGCTTGTTTTATATTGGACCTGATCAAGTAATGCAAAGATGTGTAAGAGAAGATGAGACTTATGATATCTTGCATGCTTACCACGATAAATCATGTGGGGGACATTTTGCAGCAAAAAGAACAGCAATGAAAGTTCTTACAACAGGGTACTACTGGCCAACACTACACAAGGACGTTGTAGCCTATACAAGGAAGTGTGACAGATGCCAGCGTATGGGAAGACCAACTAAGTCAGATGAAATGCCACTATATCCCCAGGTAATAGTCATTCCTTTTGATAAATGGGGGATGGATTTTGTGGGACCAATTGATCCACCATCAAATGGTAAGTCATATATTCTAGTTTGCACGAACTATGTCACAAAATGGGTCGAGGTGAAAGCTATGACTCATGCTCGGGATAACAAAGTTGCTGAGTTTCTATATGAACAAATTTTTACTAGATTTGGAGTCCCTAGAGAGCTTGTAACTGATCAAGGAGCTCAGTTTATGTCAAATCTGATCACTGCACTAATGAATGATAATAAAATCAAACATAGAAAGTCTAGCCCCTATCATCCTCAAGCTAATGGTCATGCGGAGGTAACAAACAGGGAAATTGAGGCGATCCTCACAAAGACAGTGCAGATCCATAGAAAAGACTGGAGCAATAGACTTCCTGAAGCAGTTTGGGCTTATAGAACTACATGGAAGACAACAACTGAGTTTACACCTTTTGAGCTGCTTTATGGGAAAACAGCTATGTTACCCATATAATTTGAACATAAAACTTTGAGGACAGCTCTTGAACTTAACATGGACTTATCTGAAGCACAAAAGGACCGTCTCCTGTAGCTAAATGCTTTGGATGAAATGAGAAAATCCGCCCTGCAGCACACAGAAGCAATCCAATAGCAAAGGAAAAAAAGGCATGATCAGCACATCAAAACCAATAAATTTTCTGTTGGTGATTGGGCTCTGTTATATGATTCTAGATATCAAGAGAACCAAGGTAAGCTCACAACACACTGGATCGACCCATATAAAGTTGAAAATGTGTTCGACAATGGAGCTGTGTAGTTGGTGACAATTGATCCAGTCTGCTTCAAATTGCTAGTTAATGGCCACCGACTCTGGTTGTACCATAAACCAGTCTCCAAGGAAGAATTCATGCAACAGTTTGTTCAAGTTCCTCCCGCTACTCTTCCTGTAGCCGAAGGCTCTCGCCTTTCTCCTGCAGCGTTACCGTAATTTTTGAAAAAGCATGCTTATAATAAAAGTTTTTTTTTTTAGGAAACCCCTTTTTCTCTATTTGCATTTATTGCCCCCATCTCAATTCTTTATCTTCCATCCATCCATCCCATCCATCTATTTCATTCGTACATTTCATATGCCCACGTCACCCATCCACTTCATCCATCCACATCAACCTTAATTAAGATATCTTTCCCACTTGTCAATTCATGCAGCGCTGTCATCTTTCTTCACACATACGATCAATTATCAAAGGTACACCATATCTTTTTTTATCGCATATTTGATTTATTTTATTCTATTCATTTACTGCTATGCATGTACCGGTCATTATTACCCGAATCTCTACCTGTTCTTTAGTACATGTGAGGACACATGTCATACTTTAAGTAGGGGGTGGGGTAATCCATCTTTTAAAACCTGTCTTTTTACCGCTACCATAATTGCATAAATGACCTTTCTTTAATGCTTTTCTGGTACTTTTCAAATGTGATCGCATGTCCTTCTTTAATGCATGTTTTTCTTGTAAACTACGATTAAGACTGCTTGTTCAAAAAGCTCATTTTTGGAAAAAGAAAGAAATGTGACGGCACGACAGAAGAAAAACTAGAGCAGAAAGGGAAATAAAGAATTTGAATCTTCAGCAAGGAATTGAGTTCAGCTAAAAAAAACTAGAAATATGGGTGGTCAGTTGGTGCGACACGAGCCTGTAGCTCATGAATTGTTACTGCAAAATTCATAGACAATCCACGCATTCAGCCTCTGTGTATGGTTAAATTATTTTTTGAGCTTAAATGATTTTGATGAGGAGGCTGCTGGAGAATTTTTGAGAACCCTTTTTGAAGGGGAAGCCACCATATGGGGTCTAACAGTTGTTGCAACCGAAGACAGAATTGCTGAAGTAACCGGGCTCCCAGTCGTTGGAGAATTTTTTTTTTCAGATGCTGCATCTGCAAGGGCTAAGTTTTCAATGCCCACTAATGGACCTCTGGAAGTCTCCAAGCAGGGATGCAAGCGTGTGTCGTTGCCTCCTCCATATTAAGAGTATGCCACTTATATAATAAGGTATTTAACCTGTGAAGGCCATTTTTTCTACCCGCATTCTCATCATTTTAAATTATTAAGCCATATGAGGCATGGGTTAGTCATAAATATTCTGAATTTTTTGTTAAATTTTTTATAACAAAGTGCCCATGGAACTCGACAGGGGAAAGACAATTATGTCACTCGTCATGGCCTTATTAAATTACTGATTGAGCACTCTTTGAGAGATGTCTCACCTCTCTCCTGGCAACAATTTGTTGCTCGAAAGAGTTTGCAAATACCACAACCCCCTAGGGTACTTACCCCAAGGCCTCAGAGAAAGAAGAAAGAAATTGCATCTACTAGAGAAATAGGGCAAGGGTCATCTACTCCTATAGCAACTAGTCCTGTAGCTTTTGCACCTGAATCCTTTGCTAGGGTACAAACTAGGTCTGCCACTAGGAGAGAGAAAGGAAAAACAAAGGCAGAAGGGTCCCCTGAATCTGACCCTCATTTTTAGAAAAGATAATGCTCCTCTCTTGTAGCAACTTCCCCTGCAGCCATTTCTCCTATAGCAACACCCATTGCTATTACTAGTTCACCGTCATCCTCTGGTAGGGCAGAGCCCTCTAAATAAATAAGAAAAAGAAAAGCTACCAGAACAGCTCCTGCAGCTGCATCTGTGCCAAGAAGGGTTTCTACAAGGAAACAATCTAAGACCTCCCCTACTTCACCGCAATTTGAGGTGATTGTAATTTCAGAAGGGTTTGTTGAATCTGAATTTAATGTTTCTCAGAATGAGTCTGAGAATGCTGCTCAGAGTTCGTTCGTTCCTGAAGAGGAACAAGTTGAGACAAAAGAAACAGGGCACAATGAGCAAGGGTTACCAAATCTTGATGATTTGGCTACGGCTGCTATGCAATTTTCAGTGGAAGCACAGACTTCTCCACCGCAACAACAAGAAGAATTTATCTTGCAGCAAGAGCAAGAACAGATTGAACAATTGAATGTGCCTAGTGAAGTTTTATTTCACCCTGCAATTTGTAAAGCCATTGTTGTGTATAGGAGGACATTTTTAATTGAGTTTCTAGAATATGTTAAAGCTAATTGGGAAGCAGTTACATTGCAAACCCTGAATTTCCGACACATAGCCTAGACTGACATGCAACAAAGTCTATGGGAAGTAGAAAAGAAGAAATTGTAAAAGGAAATTGAAAGTCAGAAACAAGAAATTGCTGAGTTGAAAGCAAAAATGGATGAAATGTTAAAAGTAACTGGTCAGATTATGGAATGTAGACCACCACCCAGAGTTTATGCTTTGTGCCTTAAAGAACAGTTTTTATGGTTTCAATTGATGAGAATTTCTAGAAACCAAGATTCTATAATTCATACTGCCAAAGAATTTTATGAAGCATACTAGGCAGCCCCTAACTGGTTAAGGAATTCTCTGTGTGAATTCTATTTGCATGGCTTTTTAATACCATTTGAAATAGAATGGAATCCTCTTCCATATATTGGTGATATTCATTTAAGAGCATTTATGTCATGGGCAGCAAATAAGGTGAATTATGGTAGGCAGTGGGAAACATATGAGGAAGATAAGAAAACAGAGCCTGTCCCATTACGCTTTCAAAGTTCAAACCCACATGCAATGTTGAAAGATTGGTTTTCTTTGACATATGGTATTAATAATGTTTCAGCCAGAGAAAAAATATTTGATATCAGAAAGCAAGTATATGATGAATTCTAGGCACAACAATATTCGTTTTGGAGACTAGCATATACCAGAAGTGAGAAAAGATGGGAGAGATTAACTGTTGGGTTAAGAAAGTCAGAACCACATGGTTCCCTAAATTTCACAACAGCTCTCAAACGAACCAGTAGATATATTCAATTGGGACTTCAAACAAGATTTGAACTATGGCTGCCACTGACATTCAGACCCCCTGTGCTAATGTGGCCCCTCTATCCTCACCAGGCTACAAATCTTAACAATGAATTAGAAGACCGAAGGTATGAAAGGTGTCGGGATTTCAAAGGATTCTATTACAAGTTTGGACATCCATTCTAGAGTAATGCAGCCACCACTGACTTTAGAGAAACCACCAAGAAAGTTAATGCTGGAGGACCAGCATTGGGCCAAGTAGGGGATAGTGATGAGCTTAAAATACGCTCATAATTTGGATGCTATGATAAACTTTTAATGTCTTCACTTTTGTTATTTCATGGCTGTTTAAACTTTGTTGAAACCTTTTACAGGGATATCATGTAGCATAATACTTTCATATTCCTGTAGCTCATTGTGTTGACTTGATTGCATTTATTGCCCCGTTGACCCCCTAAAATGGCTGGTATATCGTATACAGTTTTTGAATGATGAAATAGATTTAAATGTGTGATTAATGAATGGATATTGTGTATATGCCTTTTATTTCACATCTGTTACCTCTTGTTTTGCAAGTTGTTGAAGAATGATCGAGTCAAGCGCAGCCGATCTCAGCCCTGCAGTAAAGTCCATTTCTTGTACGACTTCAAGGAAGCACTGGCGAAGACTCTTTGACCGAAACCATTGGGAAAGATTTTTAATGACAAGTCAATCTGGAAAGAGTGGAGCACTAGATTCTCTCTAGATCGGGTTGAGCACATAAATTCATTTATGAAGTTTGTTCCTTGATTCTGGGATACACTTTACTTCCACGTCTTTCTTTGATAGAGTTAGTTAGTTAGTTGTTCTTCTGATTTAAAAATAAGATACTCCTCTTGCACGAGAGAGTAGAGGATATGGATAGAGTGAGTAAGAGATGATAGTTAGAGTAAGATAGAAGCATAGTGATAGCAAATATCATGTAAGAGTCAGTATGATAATGAGAAAAAAAATTAGTATGATCAAAGACAGAGTTTGTTGTTAGTTTTCACATCAACAAAGCAATGTATATCATTCTGTTTTCATGAATAAAGTTTGATGAAGTTTTGAGTTTAGCATCTGTGTAATTAGTAGATGCTTGCTAAGGGGGCCCACTTAGTAAGTATCTGTAGCTATTTAGTTAGTTTTTATTTTCTGTTGATCTTCAGTTAGCCTTTATCTTTGAAATTTTCATACAAACTCAGTCTTATAGTGCTCCTACAGCATAAAGAGTCCATCCCTGTGACTGTTCCTGCAGCATAAGGCCAGCTCATAGTTTGTGTTTCAGTCGTAGTTGTTATGGTTTCTTTTTTAATCAAAGCATAGTTGAGTTAAAGAACTTTGCATTACCTTCCTGTAGCGTGGATATAATTCTTTTCTATTATTTATTTCTGCTAAGATTTGACTAAAACTAGTTCTTAGTGCATATATTTTTCCGCGCCATTTAAAGTATACGTCCCCTGGTTTGACAAGTAAATGAACGTCCGTAGAGAGATATAAATCACCTATTGGAATGTCCAATTCCCAGGAAAGGTTTTACTGTGATTTTCATATGCTTTTGTGGGCGCGACCAATGGCTATCCATCTTCCTACAATTGTTAACACATACTAATGGAATTTGATAAAATACAATAAATTTTTTCACCTTTGGCCCAAAATATCTCCTCCTAGAGCTTTGATACCATATAAGAATTAGGAGATCATAGATATAAAAAACAAGTAGAAGTGAATAATGTACAATATTGTATTTAGTTGACCCAAATGTATAAATGAGGAAACCTTGCATATATAGGAAAGAAGGGGTAATCAACCTATCATGTGCATTCACAAGTGCCCCATAAAGTGACACAAATGAGTAGAAAAATGTATTATAGGTGTAAACCTTACGATCACTAGGAATGTACTAACCAAAAACCTATTTGACCAAGTTATCAACCTTGTTTCCAAGTGTTGAGTGACCTTTTGGGTGAGATGAAAAGTATTCCAACCTCAAAAGGTAGGCACATGAAGTTTACCAAAAAAATTGGTAACTTGTAAAGGTCTAAACGTTTGGACATTCAGTTAGACAAGATGTCCAACCTCATCAACCTAAATACACTTAAGTATAGTAAATAGATAAATTATTCACTCTAGTAGTGAGAACACATCTAATTGGTCACTTCAAATTATCTTCTCATATGTTTGCTAAGACACAAGAAGATAAATGATACATAGAAATAGTACTCAATTCTTTTGCTGTTGACATCTTGTCATTCTTTGCACAAGACTTGGCATTACTCATGTAGTGGGAGTGGTTAATAAATATATGATAAATCCAGGAAAAAATCATTCGTAGGCTATAAAATAGATTTTATGATACTTGAAGGGAAAAACAGATTATGTTTTGAGGTTTAGTGGATAATATGCATAACTAAATGGTTTTGTTGACTCCAACATAGCTGGTGACTTGGATAAAATATGATCAACCACTAGGTATGTGTTCAATTTTGTAGGGGTAGTGATCAACTGGTTTTCTAGGTTGCAAAACATGGTTGCTCTTTCTACTGCAAAATTAAAATATATTCCTTCCTAAAGAAGATAATGAGATGTTTTGGCTGCAGAGAATACTATCTAAATTTAGAAGTAAGCAACAAGATTTTACATTATATAATCACAATAAAATTCCAATTCATTTAGAAAAAAGATTAGCCTTTCATTCAAAAATAAAGTACACATATATTTAATATCATTTTTTGAGAAGTGTAATTAAAGAAGGTAAGCTAAAATTGGAGAAGATTCATAATATTCTCAATCCTACATATGCATTGACAAATGTTGTTGCAAAAGATAAGCTATATTTTTACAAAGCTTCTCTTGGTTTGGTAAAAATGTGATGTTAAGCCAAGTATGTTGCATCTACTATATTAGCTATTTGTAGGATGATTTGGAGTTCAAGTGGGATATTATTTTATTATGAAGTCCAACTATCAAAATTTTTTAATTCCCATGTGTCTCTTGACTCTTTGTCTACCTTGACATGTGTAATAAAATTTGGGAATTGAAATTTTTTACTATAGATAAGAACTTGTGTATTTATTGTGCTCATATTTCCTCTCGATATAACTAAATTATTGTTGAACAATGTAAATTTTTTGTTTGTGTGTAGTTTTTGCTTGTTCTCTATATTGTTGCCGTTGTTTTTATTTCAATATGCACTTTATACTTAACACCTATCACCCATTTTTCATCTAAAATTCTTTATATTATTTTTGAAACAATGTTATTTTAACACCATTTCTAATTTATACTATAAGATAAATGTTTAGATCTAAAATTGACACATCATCATTTCATTTTATCACTCATCATTTCCAATATACTTGATCAAATAAATTATTTATATTTGATTAATTATTCAATTTTGTCTCATTATTAATTAAAAATAATATTTTATTATTGAATTAATAAAATCACTATTCACTCAACCCAATTAAGAAGAAGTTGAGTTGTGTATATTGCAAGAAGAAAGGTCATGATGAACACCACTATTATATGAAGAAGATTGATGGGATTTCACATCTTCTTTAGAAGAATAATATTCCACTACCCTCATTTTTGACTCCTTCTTCTACATCCTCTCAATCTGCATCACCTTCACCTTTATCCAAACCTACACAATAAGGGAATGCATGATTTTCAAGTGGTATGAAAGGTAAATAATATAAACTCTACATGGGTAAAGGACATGCATTGGTAACTTCTATAGTACATTTTTTTCGTGATAGATGGTTTTTGGATTCAGGAGCATCTCATCACATTGGTTTTATTCCTACCATTAATTAGTCTACCATCTCTTATTTTATAATTCAACTTCAGATAAATAAATATAAAATTTATTTAATTTTTCTATTTTATGTATTTTTTATTTTTAGATAAATCAAATTAATTAATTCATTTAATCATTTTGTACATTCTTAGAAATAATTACTTATGCACTCAAATTTACATATTGATACATATGTTGTTTGAAATACTTGAAAATATTGAAAAATATCTTCACATCCTTTCAAATAATTACTTTGTTATCTTATTTTATAAACATTTTTACATTTATTAAATATTTCACTTTTGACATTCCTCAAAATTAAATCCATATTGAGTTCATTATTCACTATTTATTTAAGCCTTCTTTAAAAAAAATGAATTTAACCAAAGAGATTTTAGGAAGCCATGCTTTATTTTATTCTTAGATTTTCATATTTTAATATTATTTGTTTTTCGTAATTCATTTCTTTAATTTTTTTCATAATTAAATTTATAATTGTACAATGATAAATATTTAAAAGTTATTTTATAATGTTAAGATTATTTTTATGATAAATAATTTTTTTTTTTTTTTTTAAATGGAAAATTTAATACAATTATTACTATTTAAAATTATTTAATAATTGCATGATGTTAAAATTATTTTTATAATACAATATAATGAATCAAAGTTTTATTTCAAATAATATTGTCAAAAAATTATTAATGTCCAAAGGTATTCTATAATAACAACAAGGGGTGTAGTGTAATGGAATGAGTGTGTTAAGAAAAAAAATTATTATTTTAAATTGATATCTATTTAGACATGAAATTTTTATTTTTTGATGAATAGGCATTGATGTATATTAAATCAAGGATTAAAATACATATTCACAGAAAAAAGGTCGGTGGTAAGAAGGCACACCTCGAGAGTCATATGGGAAAAGCCTAGAAAAGCCAAAAAAGATGACCAGTCACATGGGCCTAGCCCAGAAGTCCATGATTACAAACATAACATAAAAAATCCATTAAGTGGCCAAAGTAGTGCCAACAAAGCCAGGAGGGTCTTTTTCATCCAATTTCTCCCCCCATACATTAGTAGGCTCTGGAGTGACGTTAGGAGGAGGAACCCAACCATCATCAACTTCTTTATCTTTATCTTTATCTTCCTCGCACTAAGGCAAGATTTCAACTGCAAGCCACATAAAACTTTTACCAGAGTTTGGCCAACCAGAGCCAAAGGTGGGAGTGTCATTAGAGGTCCACTCAAAACCACCACTGCCACTCCCAAAAGCACCACTAGAAGGCCACCCTTGGCCAGCTCAATGCAGAGGAGAGTGGGCTTGCTGAGGAAGGTGAGATCTTCGTTGAAGAGGAGGCTTAGAGTGGGGGTACACAAAGCCACTCTGCTACTAGCCCGAAGAGGGTGATTGACCGCAGGAGGAGGTGTGAAAAGTGGGGACCCGAGCAATAGTACATGGGGCATTTCCCTAGTGGTCCAGAAGCACTTACAGGTGAGTAACTTCAAGTGCAACTTTATTCACTTGCACTTGAATCTATAAGAGCACATTAGAACAAATAATAGCTTTAGAATATAAAGAAACATTTTTATCTATTTGAGTATAAGAAAATATTGAGGAATTTCTATCTTTCTAGATATTGAATAGGATTTCCACATTGAAAGTGTTCCAAAGTTGGGTATACTTATCAAGAAGTTTGGGTGAGTCTACGAGTAGAACCATATGCTAGGAAAAGGGCTCCAGTCAAAAAGGCTGAAAGAAGTCATGAATCCAAGTCCAAAACTACTGGGCTCTAGGGAAAAACCAAAAGAGATGCTTAAAACACTTAGCTTCCCCACAAAAATAGAAATGAGGGTCCTAGACCCCTAGGCGAACAAGCCAAGAACCCATAGGAAAGCCTTGGAAAAGAATACACCAAGAAAAGTGGGAAAGTTCCAACTCAACACTTATTGATCAAGTGGTAGAAAATATTTTACGCCAAACATGAGCAAGTGATTAAAGAAGCCACCTCTAGTTTAGACCATAAATCATAGAAAAATGTGGTGAGAGCCACCTATAACCAAGCTTGGGCTTGTAATTCTTGAAAGGGGTGTCTGGGTACCACTTCCAGTCCTTCCACCAAGGCTTGGACCCACAAATACCCACCTTATGAAGCATTTATGTAGGAATAGCATTCACTAGACCTTCATAAGTTAAACGGTCTTGGTTTTGAAGTTTGTAAAAGGCACATAAGTCCTCCAATAGAAAAATATGATTTTTGGGTCTTTGAAATATATGTTGTAAAGTATGAATACCTTTCTTATGGAATTTGAGTTCCTTAAGCCAAGATGATTTAGCCAGAGGTTGGCCATTACTAGAAAAAAGAGGACACCACCAAAGATTCTATTGGTTGAGTGAAATCCCATCACAAAAACTAGAACTAGCCTAGTGGAGCCAGGGCTTGACTACCTCCCAAGCTCTCCAAATGCTTTTAGCAATAAAAGTCTTGACAATTTGAATTGGTTCCTCCATAACCAAAAGGGTTTGAAAGCCAATCCCCTTCCAAGTGGGTGCAAGAAAGTCTGATTGAATACAATTCCTAAGAATAATTTTCTAGGCCTCATCTCCCATAAGGGCTTGAATAATCCACTTCATACACAAGGAAGTTTCTTGTTAGTGAGTGGAGAGCAGCCCAATGCCTCTAGAGTTTCTAGGAAGACAACAAAATTCCTAGCCAACATGGTGAAACCCTCTATGTGATTCAATAGAGGCCCAAAGGAATTCCTGGAGAAAATTTTCAAGTTTTCCATAGGTGGCTTTAGAGGGGGTCCAACAGGAAGAATAATAAACATGAGTGGCTGTGAGAACTTTGGAGCACACTTGAAATTTCCCTGCCAAAGAGAGGGGCTTAGTAATATAGTAAGAGAGCTTATGCTCAAATCTAGAAAGAAAAACTTGCCATAGCTCAGCCAAAGATGCCTGGAAGGCAAAGGGAATTCCCAAGAATCAAAAAATTTCTCCTAGCCTAATCCACTTCCAACCATACTACTGAAATTAGGGTGGAGTGGGAAAAATAAATTGTCTGTAGCACAAAGTTTTGTGCCATTGAATGATAGAATGAGAAGCAAGGCATAAAATATTGAGACATTCTAGGGCCGCTTTGATGTTGTCTTCATCCTTAAGAAGAGTGAGAAAAGAGGACATTAGAAAAATATCCATTAACTAGTTGGGCCTGAGAGTTAGGTAGCAAGATGCCCTTGACACGCTGTTGAGAAACTACATTGGCCAAAAGGTAACCAAACCCTTTAGCAGTGAGCATGTATAGAGAAGGGGCAAGCATGAATCCTTTCCAGATGGAATGAAATATCCCAAAGGAAAAGGATTGGTGGCCATTAATGGTGATACAAGCAGAAGAATCTGCAAAGAGAATGCAAACAACCTAAATTCAAAATTGGGCCCAAACCTGGGTGATACCATAATAGTGGTTTACAATTTTTGGCCAAACTGGACACTGAAATTATTATTTTTAACTAAATCTTCACATTCGGGCACCTATAGCGACTAAACTGTGAGGAATTTGAAGATGGTACAAACTAGAGTCTCATCAGATTTTGTCTGTAAATTCTAAAAATATTTTTTTCAAAGTTTTTGGAGTCAAATTTCACTTTTTCCATCTCCCATGAAAATTGATTTTTTAGAAAACAACATTTTTAAAAGTGACGCTTTGATAAGCGATAACTTTTTTCCATGAAGGATAAAATTCTAATTCTTTAAAATTTAGATTTGTAACTCTGATATCTAGTGCTTCCACTTGGTTAGATAGTTTTTATTGAATATTTTTTCCTTAATCAAGTTTCAAAGTTAAACAAATTACAATTCGACACAACACGACGTGTATAACGTGTAACCTTTTTGTATATGTCAAAATTTAATTTATTTTTTTTGTTGGATCAAGGACTTCAATATCTAGTGCACTCATATTTTTCAATTTTTTATGATAATCTTCTATTTTTCCACATGTGAAGAACAAAGAAATTCATTTTCGATGAAAAACCTATATTTAATAAAACTTAAAAAACAAATACATAACAAAACCAAAACATATTAAAATTATATTCATTGGATAGCTTGTTCTGAGGAATACCATAATCATTTGAAATAAATTTTAAATGAATTCATTTGATCCCCCAAAAGCTAAATCAAAAGTGATTTTTTATCAGCATTTTGATAGGTGTAAAGGAGACGCATTTATAGGTATGGTTTAAAACTAGCGAGGTTCTATCTAAGGGGGTTTGATCTAAGGTGATTTGATCAAACCCTCTTCAATTGGAATCCTTAAAATGGAACTTTTTAAGGCTTAAATCATTATATTTTCTAAAAATATGTGATTTCAGCTAAAATTCGTTCCTCTCAGGAATTGTAAACCAGTATTATGACAACACCCACCCGAAACTTGCAGCATCGCAAGAATAAAAGGCCATTCAATGAAGTCATAGGCTTTAGAAAAATCAATTTTGAGAAAAATAGCATTCTGGTTGGATCATTTGGTCCACTGCATATCTTCCCACATGGAAATAATATTATCCGAAATGAACCTAGATTTGATAAATCCTATTTGCTCCGAGTGCACAATTTGAGGTAAAAGATGGAAAAAATTTCAGAGCCAAAGCTTTGGCAATGATTTTGTAGGAGACATTGAGAAATGTAATAGGTATCCGATTGGAAATATCCTTGGGATCTCTAGACTTAGGTATGAATTTAATATTTCATTTTTTTATTAAATTTCCCAAAGAATTAGCGTGAAACATCTCTAAGTAAACATGATAAAGATCTTTCCCAACACAATCCAAAAGGGCCTTATAAAACTCACAAGGAAACCCATCAATCCCTATGGCTTTTTCATCAGCCAAGGAATGAACAAATTCGTTGAGATCATTTAGTGTCAACAATTCATCAAAAAATTTCTCTAGGCTAAGGAAAGCCTATTTGGCACAATAGTAAGGAAATCTTGGAGGGCTTGTTGTCACATAGACATGGATTCCTATGCAGTGAAAACCTGGTCATAATGGCGCACAAAGGCCTGGAGAATTTTAGGAAGCTCAAAGAGCACCTAAATTCCATCTTTAATTTTTGCAATGCTTGGGGATGAGTTTCAGGGACACAGAGCTAGAGAAAACTCTTTGAGGCATAGTCTTCAACTTTGAGCTAGTGCAACTTGGCTTTAATTTGAGCCCCTCTAGCATCATAATTATTTGCAACTTACTTTTTGTGCCTTAATTCCACCACCTTGACTTGCAACGATGAGGAAAAAGGGTTGGTTGCTAAATCCTCGGTAGGAAAACACAGGTTAGAGGTGGTAGCCTCATAAGATCACTAACAAAAGATAGCTAGTTGGCATCCATAAATGTGTAGAAATTGAGTCATGCGAGTGATAGAATCATTCCACCATGTAATTCAGCCTGCATGATGAGTTTCCCTACACTCCAAATTATAGACTTTACAAATGTGGACCAAAGTAGGCTTATGGAAAAGCAAGGAAGTATTAAAAAAGAATTGATTTTTACAGGTGCGAGGCTGACATGTCTCCCATTCAATGCAAAAATAAATGGGGAAGTTTTTGAAAAAATTCACATCCACTAACAACTGAATCTAGAGAGAAGAAATTTCAAAAGAGAAAAAAGATTGAGCCAAGATCATGGCACAAAATTACACCAAGTGTGCCAAAGAGAATGAGAATGGCGGCGACCAATATTGGGATCAAAAAGCCCCAATTTATTGTACATGTAAAACCATGCCTCCAATTTGCTAGCTACCCATCTGAATTGAAAGGTGCCATCTTTTTAATATGCCATCTCAACCATATCAAAATCCCCACATAATAACCAAGTAGCAATTGGAAATGAATCAACAATCCAATGCCAAAGAAATAAGCATTCCATAACATCATTAGAAGCATAAACATTAATAATCCCAAAGGAATGATTATCAATGTTGAGAAGGATCTAGACGAGTTGATGAGTAGGATCAGACCCGTGGTTGACCACACAAGTGTGCCACTGTGGGGACAAAAGGATGATAGATCTGCCTTGCCCAACATCATGAGTAGTGCAAAAGATTTTACAAGTTGGCCAAATAGAATGGAAAGCCGAATCAAGCAAGAATCTAAAAATTTTAACCTCTTGGAGAAAAAGCACTTCAATACCAGAATATTTTCTTAAAGTATCCCTAACAAAATACTTTCTGGAGAGGTCTATCAGACCTTGAATGTTCCATGAGACGAAATTCAAGAATGAAACTCCTCCATATTGTCAGAATTTGTTTCCTCTTCATTCAGAGAAGAGAAATGATTCTACAAAAACTGTGGTGGAACTGACCCAATCTGAAATAGGAGAAGAAAATCTCCATTTTTCTTGCACATATTCCCCTACTTCAAGTGGTGGAGAAGGACTGGGAGATCACTTTTGAGCTCCCAACATAGGAGGATAAATGTTCAGCTGAGCAATCATAATGACAATAGGCCAAGGCATTGCCTTTGTCCTAGGCTTCATTAGAACATTATCAGCTCCGACAGGAGCTTTTGTCCCCTTCACTGAAGGGTTTGAAACTACCTTTGATGGTTCAGAGGCCTTAGAGGCTGAACTAAAACTAGTGGATTTATTTTTTTAGCTTGTAACCGCTGTCCATTTATCATCAAATTTGGCAGCAAAAGTATCTTCCTGATGAGTATTTTCAATATCTTGTGGTAGAGAAGTTGTACAAGGCACTACCAAAGGGAAATCCTTAATCTTGTGGCCTATAGATTGACACCTATAACATTTGTTGGGTAGATTAAAATAAGTGACCTTTTGGGTATGCCAGAGAGCTCCAATTTGAATATCAATGGATTCTTTCAAACCCTTTAAGAGGTCTACTTCCACACAAACTCATTCTTGGGGTCAAGCCTGGAAAAACCTATCAGGCTCAATACAAATGACCTTCCGCAATGAGGATGCAATTTGATTCAAAAAAGACACACAAGGAAAAGACAGACCAGTGAATTCAATCTAGACAGAGACTTGCAACTTGTTGTCATCTAAGACAACAAAATCCTAGGTTAGCAAAGAAGACCTAACATACTAGGGACCATGGGCTAAGATAGGATGGACATGACTGACCTCCGCAAAGTAGAATGAAAACAAACCCTTGGTTAAATTTTGGACCATATCAAGGTGGACTCAATGAGGGACCCAGTTCTTGCTAATCCATTCCTTAAGCACACTTTCAGTAGGAGTCCACCCAACAAAATAATTGTAGACATGCAAAATTAGCATCATGCATTAGGTCCACTCAGAAAATTAATCAAGCTCACCTTCATCCACTCATCAGGTAATCTCATTAATTTCCATCTCCTAAGGTCATTAATTTAAAATTGAATAAAATTTATCATCAACCTTTTAATCAAATAAATCAAACATTCATTTAATTAAATCCAAATGCATATTCCATCCTTTTCTGAATTAAATAAATTAAATATTTAAGTCATAAAATTCAAAATCATCTTAATCATCATTAAGCTAATCTAATCCTAATTAAGCCTAACCTAATTACCCATCACATTCTCTAGATAATCCCACTTGCACAAATAAATCAATTTATTGATTTATTAAAATCCTCATTTTCACTCAACATGGCATCTATGAGGAATATTCCCTCAAGTTTGAATTCAAAATCAAGTGGACATGTACATCCAACAAAGCAATTAATGTCTCTTACATGTCCCTTGCAAAGGTCAAACTCAACATTAACTCTCAAATTTGAATTTGAAATTTCCCCCTCTTGGGCACATTTCCCAAATCTTGCACAACCCTCAACCTATCAGAACTTGACAAGTGGCCTTCTTTCATTGGTCTACATTTAGTCCCACATTCACCCATTTGTCCAATCTCTCATCAAGAAAATCTATAAATGAAGACCTCATTCTTCACCAAATCCATCTACAACTTATGCAAAGTCACTCTCTTGGTTTGAGAATTGATTTTTCTCTTCATCATATTGGTATTTACATCATTTAAGCTTTTGAGCAAGGATTAGGAAAGGGTCATTTGCACATTTGACACCAATCCACTATGGAATAGGTACTTGTTATTTTTTCATAATTTTTTTAGTTTTCTATTGTCATTTGTTGCATTTTGAAGCATTCAAATGTTATTTCATAGGAGTATTCTTGAGGAATTTGTAGATACTAACCCATACATGAAGTTTAGTGTTTGCAGATTTTTAAGGGATGCTCACATCTGGTGCTAGAAGGAGGGCTATCACTATTGGATATATATATGTTACTGACATTCCTAAGTCTGATTGATGTTTCATTGTTTTTGAATATTATCATCACTACAATCCGCTATATGCATTTGGATTTCTGAAATCTAATAGAGGTGATATTGATTTAGTGAAGATTCAGAGTTAAGTATTTATATATGATATATTACTGACATTTTTTTAATCTGACACGACCTTGAATTCACTGTGACAATACAAGGCTTGTTCCCTTCACGAAGTCCAGGGAAATGTCTCATCCATTTAATAATGAACTATGTCTTTACTATTGGAGGTGCAAAAATAAATAAATAAATAAATTGGGTCCCAAGGAGTAATCATAATTTTTAGAAATTACTGTATATCTGTGTTTCTATTACGCCTCATTATATGTAATTTCATGCAATGTGATTTGTTATTCTGCACATTATTCAACATTAGTTGCAATAGGGGTGCATTATTACAAGTCATATTTGATTAGAAGTTCTTTCCTTCTCTCCATCTGTCATTATACCATTGTCACATCTGACTTTGTGCAGGGCATGCCCCCAGATGCTTCAATCTATTTTCTCTCCCTAGAGAAATCAACATTGTGATCCCTGGACATTTCAATTTCCTTCCCTTGCCTTGACAAACACAGCTTAATAATTGCCTGCATTTTCAACTAGCAAATATCTTCCAAAAATCATTACAACCAAAGCTGTGGTACCCGAAGAGAGACAAGTGCCAAGTGGGCATGCCTCAACAAAAGCAGTATCTGTATGCAAAAATGCCCTTCTCACATCTTTTTTCAACTTCTGAAGGAAAGTGAGTATCTTTGACAGTGAGGTTAGGGAATTTGTCACAAAAAAACTAGGCAATATGTTTCCCTCCATGTCCATCAAACACCCCATAGAAGGCCCACAAACCATCTCCTAATGAAGAACATCCGAATATTTCTGCAAAATTGTCAATGCATATGTGTGTGTCCTCCATATATTGGCGATCACCTATATCAGCCCACCCTCCAGAACGTAGGATAGGAATGAAATATTTTTCACACCTTCTCACCCACATACGTTGCTAGTATATTTTCTTATTTCCATTACTTTTTCAAGTGGCCTTCTTTGAATGAAATGGCAATGGCAGTTATGATAGGAGGAGAGCAAGAAAACATCAGTTGAAGTGAGTTCACACATAGTGCCTATGCTTACTCATTTATGTCCAATAGTTCGCACGCTATCCGTATGCTTGCACAGTTTCCATTTTAACCTACTATGAAATTAATGGCATCTACACTAGTCGGATAACACATTATATGCAAAACATCGTGCAGGCATATCATGAAGCGTTGATCACGGGTAGCGCACATTTTATTTGTTCTTTACTGCTATTTTTTATTTCTCCTACTAGTGTTTTATGATTTCATCTACATTCCATATTCTAGCAACTGGTAGATATATCATTGTTATGGTTTTGACAATTGATAATGACTTAGGGGTTTCCATTAAGAATAAGGCAATCATACACCCATCACTGCCCTTTTCGCATGTCTTAAGAATTAAATGAGAATGATCTTTAGCTTTAGCTTTTTTTGACGTTCCTTCCAAATCTTTACCTCTGCCAAAATATCACTAGATTCATGCCATGGTTATTAAAATATTTTCAGTTTGGCTATTCTAGATGTAGTACTTCTAATCCATGTTATTTTCGTTGTATTTGTGTGTGATTGGACAAGAAGTCTACAATCTTTCAAAACGTACAAAGGATTTCACAATATACAAACATTTTTCATTGGAACATTTCAAATGCACAATTGGAACGAAACTTGTGATTGAGAGAGGTGTATGTTTTGGCATATTTCTCTTTTCTGTCATTAATGTTTCTGTCTTTTCTCATCAATATTTATGTTCTTTGTATTTAATGTCATCGTCTCCATTGAGTGATGGTCGCGTAGGGAGTAGCATGCGTTTGAAGTTGTGTCTTGACCATTTCAGTGTATGCCCATACAAAGTTTACTTACCCTTATCTCTGAAGATTCATATCTTCTACATGTTGTGTCTATACATCTTTTGTTTCCACTTATTGTAGATGGTTGTAGGTGTACCAAATAGCTGTCAGTTATTCTATTTAGTAGATTTAACAGTACGCACGTGAGGGATAGGGAATACTGAGACGGTCCCACCATGTCCCTATTTAGATTATACCAAATCCACACGTGAATAGTGTTGATAGTTATGTGGGCAGTTTAGGTAGTTCTTTAAGAAATGGGTATCTAGAGGCATTTCTTTACTCCTCTATTAAAAAAAGAGATAAGGGGAAATGATCTAGTAGTGGAGCATTCTCTTGTCATTTTCAAAATATTTTGCAAGTGTTTGGCAAGTCTTATGCTTATAACTAAGGTTTCGATTTAACACAATTAAGTCTCATGTTTATAACTAAGGTTTCAGCTTATTTGTCAGATTCCTAATCATTTGCACTACGTCTTTGTTGAACTCTAATGGAGGTTTGCAAATGGTTAACAAATGGTTTAACTAGTGAACTACTTTCTTTCTATGTTTCAAACACTTGTTTCAAAATCCATTATGTTTGAAATTATGTTTATTTATATTAAGATTTTATTAAAATGAATCTTATTTGTCATGGTTTTGTGGTATTTGCAGGATAATCAAGCATTAGAATCAAGCAAAAACAAAAGGAAAGCAAATTGGAGTTGGAAAGTTGAACATTGAACTTGAACTTGGAAAAGCATTTTTTAATGCTTATTGTGAAAACTTGAGGCATTCATTTCCTAATCTCATTTTATATTTTGGGACAACTTGTCTCAATTTGGATTTAAAATCAATCATCGTCTTGATCTTTTCAAAGTTGGCCTAAAACTGAACGTTAGAAACTAACTAGTCTTTTACTTTTGCACTAAAATCAAACAATCAAACTTCACATTTTGGTTTTGGTGCTTAAAACGAACTCACAATTGCTTTGAAGGATATAAAATGAACAAGTGTTTGAATTTTGTGTGATTTTGTCTTTGGTGCATTTTGAGTGTGTATCCTCTCCCCTTGTGCTTCGTGCAATCTAGGGTGCAAGAGAAACACTCAAAATGCATTTTATTACTTTGAGTCACCTTTAGAGGGGCCTACCTAAGAGACACATCCAAAAGGAGAACTTGAAGGTGACTCCAACCAATTTTTCATTCGGGTTGGTATATAAATGGATAAGACTAAATTGTCAAGTTCTCATGGTATGTAGGCCTTAGCTGTATAGTGTCTTTCAGAACGAGGTACTACCATAAAATGTATAAGAGTCCCTACTAGGATTGATTAAAGCCTTTAGTGGCTTGTTGGATGCTCGAAAGGTGCCATGTCCCCGATGTTGTGTCATTAAGAACCTTGTTTGTAGTAGCCATCCAGTCCATCCAACGATTTTATCAAAGTGGTGCATTGGAACTTAGATTCCAAGAAGTTATTTTCCATGTCTGATCTTGGTTGAAATATAGAGGTTAAGAATTCATTCTTAAATGTATACCTTTATATTTTGTCCTTGGTTGCATGTAAAATCATCTCTTCTACTACAAAGGGCATGAGGCAAGCCCACCAAGAAAAAATGCACCAATTGAGCTAGGATGTTATATTGCTTGTGAGTCAGTTTGAAATCACAATGCTTTAATCGAAAACATTGGAAAACCAACATTCAATGAATCATCAAAATTGCAAACCCTTTAGGAGAGGAAAATATCCTTGAACAAATTCACATGTTATTGCTTTCCCTTGGGATTCGTGTCCTCAGAGGCATCTACGCATTTGGATTTCATCTCAATTTGCTCCTACTAAGGTCAATAATAGGTAACTCTTGCCTCAAATTTCCTTGGTTTCTGCATAATATAGTTTGCATGATAAGAGGAAAGTTGAGACATTAGAATTCTAGATTCAAAATCTATTCAAGAGTGTGTTTGTGGTAAAAACAATCCATTAAGCAAAGATTAAACAATTGGACCCCATATATGTACTTGGCATCTTTTGGTCATATGGCTTTCATGTAAACATTGATCTTTTGATTTTGAATTACTTTTAGAGAAAGGCATGTTCTTCACTATCTTGGTCTTTTAAACAAGTCCTTCCTAGGTTCATTTAGGATCAAATCAAACAATTCATCCAAATTCCAAACATTTATCAAAACCCATCCCACCAAACAACTTTAGAGCTTTGGAAACATCATTCTAGACTTAGGTACATCCTTAAATCATCAAAATCAAAATCACCTTGTCTAGTTAGGTGTAGGGGAATGTATCCTTTCTCATACATTTAAATAAATTAGCAATCATTTGAGCAAGTTCATCCTAAGATCACATCTAACATCTTAGGGTTTATAAGTTCATTATCCAAATCAAACAATCAAAATGAAACCCTAAGTCTAGCATTGATCCGAAGTTCCTAAACGTTCAACACTCATATCATTTCTCCTTTTCATCCTTCATCTCGTCATTAGTCCTAAGAACCTTAGCAGTCAATTTTGCAACAAGGTCAAAACACAAGGAGAACATGGAATATAAACTTGATCCATACATCTTGAGTAATCCAAGTCAACTAAGCTATCAAAGCCTTACAACACCAGTTGATTATCAACACTCACATCTATGCAAACCATACATCGGATCATTACCTTCTACAAATTTGAATGGCACAACAAGTGTGAGTATGCCCAAATCAAAGATTAGAACACATTTCCCGATGGTAGATCTAAATCCAAACCTACAAGTCTGTCAACTGAACAATCAATGCATGAGCTTTCAAATGAACAACACCATCCCACCAAATCCCTACATGCCAAAGGAGATGTACCAAGAACAAGTTTTCAAAACATGAATCTGGAAAACTTTGGGATGGATACATTTTCAAATCATACAAAATTTCCAAACATGAACAATGGTCAATTTCAACCTATCATGCCAAATCTGAGTGTCATCCCAAATCAAAACATTGTCCAAAATCAAACACAAGTACACACTCCAAATCTTCTTGAACAAAAAACTAATCAACTATATCAAGGGAGTCAAGATCGAAATCAAGATCAAATTTGGCGAGATCAAATTGCTACACTTACCAAAATAGTTGAGTCATTGCGCCAAGGTAAATATCCGTGCCACCATTACCTATATCATTCCTTGGTTTAGGGCTTCCCCCTTTACCTAGCAGGTCAATCACTCCATCCAAATCAATCCACCTAACACCAATCAAGTCATCACATTAAATCCTATGAATATACCATTGACATCACACCAACAGATGGTATCTAATCGAATGACAACATCAATCCTGAAAAATCAAAATATGGTCTCCTAAGGGCCTATCACCTTGGTCATTCCAACCATCCCTATCACTTCAATCATTCCAACCAACACTATCACACCCATCATATATCAACCCCTCACTATCATGATTGCTCCAAGCATATCTCAACCACTTGTCATTACATCCAACACAATTCCAAATCCAGCACCACTACCACCTAAACCAAATGCAACATGACAATATAACATTGTGCTAAAAGCTCACGAGGCCTACCCAAAGGCAATCCGACAATATCTAGCCACACAACAAGCAACACAAGCTCAAACTGCCCAAGCCTCTCAAGTTACCCAACAAACACAAGCACAAACAAAAAAAATGATAACTATTGGGGATAACAATGAACATTCAACCATTGGTGATAACATTGACAATCTCCTTACCACAATGGCTAAAAGCAATGATCAAGATCTATCCATCCAAGAGCACATCGAAGGTGTTTCTATCTCATCTAAAGATCAAATCAACACAAGTGAAGAGTCACTTTTAAATCATGATCAAAATCCACCAAAAATACTCAACAATGATCCAATTCAAGAAATGTCAACATCAATTACCCCTATAGTTGAAGACATTGTAAATCCCTCTATCACAATTGTTGAAAACAATCATCAAGATCTCTCCATCTATGAGAACATTGAAGATGTTTCTGATGATCAACTCACCATACATCAAGAACCACTTTTTAGTGATATATTTCAAGGAGTGTTAGGATTATTTGATCCTATTGACATAATGCACGATTTGTGGACCTATGACCATGTGGAAAATGTATCTACATTTCCTTATGATTTAGAGGACATATCTCAAGAATTTATCCCAAAGAATGATCAACATCTTTCACTAAGGTCTAGCAATGGTCCTTTCCAAGACATGTTGAACCCCTTTGACCTCATGGTTATAGATACTAAAGGAACCTTGAACTTGACACTTGAGGATATTGAACCACTTACAATGTCTAATGATGACATCTAAGAAACCTTTGTAAGCAATCCATCCTTTGAAACTGACCCATGTCAATAACTTGATCCAAAGTATATCGAAAGAAAATCCAAAATCATTCAAGATCAAAAATTTATATCTCCAAGATACTACAATGATCTAATGGATATTCTCCTATCCACACAAGATGATCATATCCACATAGCACTTACTCCTCTGTCTACCCATGAAATGCTTTCTATGGATGGACACGTAGATGATCTTCATTCAGAACAGGATCCCTTTACTCATGACGTTATTACACAAAAAGAGTAGGTTATTGATTCCTACAATCAAACAAAGTTGTCAACAACAGTATCATATATATCACAAATTCAGACTAAGGACATCATGAATAAAGATATTGAATAGGATATTCCAAAGTTAGTAGAGCAGCAAACAAAAATAATGTCATCTACAGTGATCATTAATCAGAGAATGCATTCTAAACAAAATCTCTCAGAAAAAGAAGAATGAAAGAAAAAAGGTACTACTTCCACCATACTGGGGGCAACTTTGTCTCAAGCAAACATCAACATAGGGAGCACAAGAGTCCTTATGATGAAACTAGTGTCAATACTACAACCATCCATGTCATGAATCTTCATCCACCTATCATCCCATCCATGAATTGGGACCAACGTCAAAAGAAAGATTTGGATCAAATCACAAAGGATGTTATAAAAAAAAGAAACTAAGAAGCATATCAGACAAATCAAATACAAATGGATACCAAAGAATAAAAATAAAGATTATCCCTATAAAACTCCATCAGTCAAAGAAACTATGGGGAAAAATAAAAATGGGGAAAGTATCAATCAAAGATTTCCACAAAATAAAAAATAGGCTTTTCAAGTGATGCACAAAGTGTATCAAGTAGTTGGTCTTAATTCCACGCACACTTCCGTATCCACCCATCATTGCTCATCTTCCCAAGTTTGGAGAGTCAAAGGTTCCAAACTATCAACCAATCCATCTCTTATCCCTAAACACACTCCATCCATGCCTCCACACATGATATCCAATTCTCACATTAACGATGTATTGGAAATGACCCTTCATCATAAGGATTTTAAAGGCACTCTATCGCGATGTACACATAGAGAAAGAGTTAACCTCAATGTTAATAAAGCAGATAAAGAATCCCAAAAGGTGCATTCAAGTGCATGTATCTTGGCAAATCAAATTCTTCAAGCAGGGTATCGATGACACATCACAACAGAAGCATCTACATCAGCAATACATTGTGATTCATCATGAACTTGAAATCTTTCTGAAAAAAAAAAGAAAAAAAAATATGAAAATCCAAAAAATATGAAAAAGGATTGAAAACAGTAAAGAGAAAAAAATCATCCTCTAGTGAAAACCGCATGGGTGGCGCTTTGGGCAAGACCATGATGAAAACCTAGCAAATAGCTGTCATGTGTAGAATTGAGCATCTACGTGGGCTAGTTCAGATGAAAGCATCTCATCCCATCTATAATAAATCGAGCATTCCATCCACCTTGTCTATAATAAATCCATTCATCCATGAACCATATATCTAATCCATTTTCATCCATCTGCATCCATCATTCGAGTTATCTTAATCTTGATGAAAGTTTGGGGCACACTTTACAATTTCTTACAGTAAAACATCTTGACATGGGTCATTTTCATTGACCCTATCCTATTCAGCATTATCTGAGCCATGAAGCATTATCCAATGAAGTATTTCTTTATCCAAACACCTTATCTTATCGCAAGATAATCCTTGGTATCCTTTGCATGCTTACCATATCCATCTTTCCATAAACCTGTCTGAGCATCCATCCATGACATTCCATACATTGCTAGACAATGGGGGCAGATATTTACATCTTGCTTCTAGAATAAATCTTGGTCTATATCCTCCAACTTATGTGGTGATCCGAACATTGACAAACATGAAACCAAATTGGTCAAAGCATTTGTGATCCATAATCCAAACCACTAGCCCATGACATATTTTGACGAGAAGACATTCTTTATCGGTCTTCATCTTTCATTGAACATCAATCAATATCAGTTACATCTAATTTGCACATCAATGTCACATCAAATCATTCAAACATATTTTGTTTCAAACCAAGCTTCATCAATCATGATCAATAAAATCCAATCAAGAAATTATTAGGATATCCTTGTGTTGCTTAAACACTATCTTTGCATTGTTGTGCATCCTAAGCAATGTTATCATCATCAATCTGATCAACATTTCAATCCTTGTGTTTCTTAACACTATCCTCGCATTGTTGTGCATCCTCAACAATGTTATCATCATCAATCCTGATCAGTCAATCCTTGCATTGTTGTGCATCCTCAACAATGTTATCATCATCATCAATCCATCGATCCAACCAATCAACCTTAGCTTTATTTTCAACAAACTTCCAAATAGAGAACTGATATCGTATCCATATCCAAATTGTCAAAATCATGCGAAAATCCAAAAAATCCAAAACATCAAAAAAATCCAAAAACAAGTCAAAAATAGAAAACATCAAAAACATTGGAATTCGAACACATTGTCTCTTAGATTAAACGTAGGAAAGGCTCATCTTTGATCAGACCCCAAGACATCAAAATCCAAAAAACATTTGAAAAAACACAAAAACACAAAAACATTCAAAAAAATAAAAAATTGAAACATTTGTCGAATCTCGAAAAACACCAAAAATAGCCTCAAAACATTTCAAAACATCAAAAACATCCAAATATTTGAAAAAATCCATCTGACTTATCTTGCTTGCACTCGCAATAACACCATCCATAATAAACTGATCGCCATCCCCAAACTTTGGTGAAGCAATTAGAAACAAGTCTAGCAGCTTAAAAGTAAAACTCAAAAACGTCAAGTCTCAGGTTTAAGTCAGTGCGTAAACAATTTGGTCAATTATTTGTGTCAATAGTCCATCATCCAAACAATCCCATATCAATCATCTAATAACATCATGTCCTAGGATGAATCCTTCCTATGAGGGGCATTATTTATCAAAAAGAACATTTTGGATAAACGAAATGACGTGCCATCATCCACTAACATGTCCTAGGATGTATCTTTCCTACAATGGGCATTATCTTTTGGCAATAAGTTTCGGTTTTTATCCTTAAAAACACATTGCCTTTTGGTTAGCGGTATTGAAGAACATCAACTTGTTTGTGTGCTTTATCTTTTTCTTTTGACTTATCTTATTGTGCTCAATCCAAGGACCTCTCGATGATATCTAAATGAAGGATTTAGAGAGATAGGAATGGGGCAACTATCATTATCCTCCTGTTTGCTATGCTTGTTGGATGTTTCTTGTAAAATAACTTGGCGAATACTTGCTTTGTTAGATATGTATAGAGGATCTTTTGGATAGCTTGTTGACTATTGCATTGATTGGTTATACCTTTCTATGTTTTGGTCTGAGATGTTTGAAACTTCTAAAGTGCATCCTAGCAAGGTTTCCGTATGTCAGGTGTGAACAGGAATACTCCTATCTATTTGTCGAGTCAAATTCCATCACACTAAGTACAACGCCATCTTGGTCCTTTACACCTTGATGCATCGTACTTATGTGTGTTATCAAACATAAGGTCAGTGACCCTTTTAAAGTTCCAATCCTTGATAAGCAAATCATCATCCATCTATCATGTCATCATTTCTCATCATCATCTCTAATAAAGTCTCGCTAGATCATGGACTTGTTGGATCCTCTTGTCATAACCTGATTTCTTCTTTTCCACACTAACATCACATCATTAATAATTAATCATCATCACTAGGGCATCCATCCTACATCCACAAACCATCAGTATTCTGCATATCATCTCATGTGCATGTTCATCATCATAATACAGATCTGTTAGTCTAAGCATCTCATAAATCATCCATTGCATAATCACAACATATCACATCATCAATCTCATCCATTTCACAACATATCATCATTTTAGTTGTTTAGGATAATATAGATTTGTTATTCTAAGAATCTTAAAATCATCTCATTTGCATCATCATCCAAAACCATTCATTTTGAACCTCTTTATCATGAGATCGACCCTCAAATAGAATCTTTTCACTTGATCTCTCGAGGGGGCAATGTACCAATGTACTTTCCGCTGGGGAATCCAAAAAATCAGAATTTTTTTGAATTTTGATCACGACAAGTTTATTCTTTGAACCAACGCAACAAGTACATTACTTCAAAGAGGGGAAAAATGTAGACTTGCAAAATTATCATCATGCATTAGGTCCACTCAGCAAATTAATCAAGCTCACCTTCATCCACTCATCAGGTAATCTCACTAATTTCCATCTCCTAAGGTCATTAGTTTAAAATTGAATAAACTTTATCATCAAACTTTTAATCAAATAAATCAAACATTCATTTAATTAAATCCAAATGCATATTCCATCCTTTTTTGAATTAAATAAATCAAATATTTAATTCATAAAAGTCAAAATCATCTTAATCATCATTAAGCTAATCTAATCCTAATTAAGTCTAACCTAATCACCCATCACATCCTCTAGATAATCCCACTTGCACAAATACATCAATTTATTGATTTATTAAAATCTTCATTTTCACTCAACATGGCATCTATGAGGAATATTCCCTCAAGTTTGAATTCAAAATCAAGTGGACATGTACATCCAACAAAGAAATTAATGTCTCTTACATGTCCCTTGCAAAGGTCAAACTCAACATTAACTCTCAAATTTGAATTTGAAATTTCCCCCTCTTGGGCACATTTCCCAAATCTTGCACAACCCTCAGCCTATCACAACTTGACAAGTGGCCTTTTTTCATTAGTCTACATTTAGTCCCACATTCACCCATTTGGCCAATCTATCATCAAGAAAATCTATAAATGAAGACCTCATTCTTCATCAAATCCATCTACAACTTATGCAAAGTCACTCTCTTGGTTTGAGAACTGATTTTTCTCTTCATCATACTGGCATTTGCGTCATTTCAGCTTTTGAGCAAGGATTGGGAAAGGGTCATTTGCACATTTGACACTAATCCACTATGGAATAAGTACTTGTTATTGTTTTCATAATGCTTTTAGTTTTCTATTGTCATTTGTTGCATTTTGAAGCATTCACATGTTATTTCATAGGAGTATTCTTGAGGAATTTGTAGATACTAACCCATACATGAAGTTTAGTGTTTGTAGATTTTTAAGGGATGCTCACAATAACCCACAAGGGTATTTTGCTCAAGCCATTGACAAGCAGAATCAAAATCTAGTAAGGGAAAAACCACATCAGTTGGGGAGTCGAAACACTTACCTCATGAAAGAATTTTGGAACAAATTTTTGGGATTATTTTTTTGGAGGAAGAGCCATTGAGTAGCATCATCAAATTGGTAACACTAGCATGAACTGCTAGGTTAGAGCTAGTTGAAGGCATATTAAAACACAAAAACTACAGAAAATGTGGTCGTACACACAAGAAAAGAGGGGTTTTTTGCATAGAATGTGTAGTATAATGCAAGATGGTTCAAGGGTGACTGCATAAACCAAAAAACACTAGTAGAACTCATACACCATTAATCATTACCATCAACATCAAAATATTATTACTTAATAATACATAATATTTTTAAAATAAAAAAAAAACATATTAAAAATAAATATATACTCTCATTAATGCTACACACTTCTCCATCATGTTTGGATAAATCTCACAAAAAAAAAATTCTTACAACCTTTTTATAGACTATGACATGAACATTAAAGTAAGCATAAACTTGATTATAATCATCATTTTTCACTAGTCAAAGAGTATTAAGAAAATTTGAAAATAAAGTTGAAGATAAATATGGGAAAATTTATCATTATTTTGTATATATTAAATGAAACTCAAAGATGTCTAATATTTTTAGGATAGTGTTAGAAATAATTTATTTTTAAAATAGTTATAAGAAAATAATTAATAAAAAAGTTTTATAAAAAAAAATATTTTTAAATTTTAGATTAAAACAATAATGTCTTAGCTATAATTTAAAAATTAATGGGCATGAGATTGAATAAAAATTAATCCCTTTTATTTTTAATGAATTTTCAAAATAATTATAATTTACATACAATATAAATATCAAAATTAGATGTAAATAAATAAGTTTTGACAAATTGAATTATCAAAATAATGAAGGATTCCTTTCAAATGTTATCGAGCCAGTTTGATTGTGTTGAAGGTGTGTGAGCTCTACTAGGGTTTTGTGTTTTCTGTGGTCACCCTTGGCCTCTATTGCTTCATATTGCGCATCCTACATAGGAAACTCCTCTTTTCTTGTGTGTACAGTTGCATTTACTGTGGTTTTTTTGTCTTAATATGCCTTCAACTGACTCTAACCTAATAGTTATTGTTGGTGTAAGAGGTTCGACAGCGTTGATCAATGGCTCCTCCTCCGAACAAACATCCACAATTTTTTTTTTCTGAAAGTCTTTCACGAGGTAAGTGCTATGATTCACTAGCTGATGTGGTTTTGCCTTTACCATATTTTGATATTGCCTATCAATGGCTTGAGCAATACACCCTTGTTGGTTATGTTTTTGGGATAAATCCCACTGAAAGTGTGCTTAAATAATGGGTTAGCAAGGCTTGGGTACCTCATGGGGTTCGCCTTGATATGGTCCAAAATTTGACCAAGGGTTTCTTTTTGTTTCGCTTTGCGGAGGTCAATCATGTGTAGGATATCTTAGCCCATGGGCCCTAGTATGTCTAGTCTTCTTTGTTAGTTTTCTAGGTATGCACCCATGATTTTGTTGTCTCAGATGACACCAAGTTGCGGGTGTTGATCTGGATTGAATTCCCTGGTTTACCCTTTCCTTGTGTTCCTTTTCTGAATAATATAGCTTTCTAACTAGGGAAGGTTATTTGCATTGTTCCAGATAGGTTCTTTTAGGCCTGACCCCAGAAGAGGTTTGTGTGGAAGTGGACCTTTCCAAAGATTTGAAAGACTCCATTGACATCCAAATTGGAGCTCTTTGTCACACCCAGAAAGTCACATATTTTAATTTTCCCAACACATGCTATAGGTGTCAGTCAACGAATCACAATATTAAGAACTACCCTTTGGTAGTGCCTCGTACACCTTCTCTGCCATGAGATGCTGAAAAACATCATTCAGTGGTTGCGTCTGTTGTCAAACCTGATGTGAAATGGACTACGGTTACAAACCGAAAGAATAAGTCCATTGGTTCTGGGTCGGCTCTTGTGACCTCTGAACTAGTGAAAGATGTTCCAAACCCTTTTGTGAAGGGGAAAGAAGCTCTGGTTGGAGCTCATTATGTTCCATAGTAGCCTATGTCAAAGGCTACACCTCGACTAGCTGCTGCCATGTTAACATAACCGAATGTTTCTTCTCCTATGATGGGAGCTCAACGGCAATCTCACAACCCTTCCCCTCCTAGGGAAGAAGGGGAATATGTTCATGAAAAGAAAATGATTTCCTCTTTGTCCATTTAGATTGGATCAGTCCTTGCCAAAATTTTTGCAGAATCATTTCTCTTCTCTGAATGAAGAGGAATTGGGTTTCAAAAATATGGAGGAGTTTTACTCATGAAGTTCCTTTCATGGAATGTTGGAGGTCTGATAGAATTATCTAGAAAATATTCTGTCAAGGATACCTTGTGTAAGTACTCTGGTATTGAAGTGCTTTATCTCCAACAAGTTAAATTTTTTGGTTTTTTGCTTGTTGCGGCTTGCCGCTCTAATTGGCTAGCCAGTAAAATGTTTTGTACTGCTCATGATGCTGGGCATGGCAGAGCTGTCACCCTTTTGGCCCCACAGTGGGAATCTTCTATGGTCAACCATGGGTCTGATTCCACTCATCGGCTCATCTAGATCCTTCTCAACATTGATAATCATTCCTTTGGGATTATTAATGTCTATGCTTCTAATGATGTTGTGGAACACTCTTTTCTCTAGCATTGGATTGTTGATTCTTTACCAGTTGCTACCTGGTTACTATTTGGGGACTTCAATATGGTAGAGATGGCATCTGACAAAGATGGCACTTTTCCATTCAGATGGACAACTGGGGAAAGGGAGGCATGGTTTGACATACATAATAAATTGGGGATTTTTGATCCCAATATTGGTTGCCACCATTCTCATTCTCTCTAGAACACTTGGTGTAATTATAGAGTTAGTTCTGATAGAATATTTAAATTCCTTGATCGTGTCATGATCTTAGCACAATATTTTTTCTCTTTTGATAGCTCCTCTCTCCTATTTAAGCCATTAGTGGATGTGACCTTGTCAGACCACTTCCCCATTTCCTTTTGCATTGAATGGGAGACTCGACAACCTCATATGTGTAAATTCAATTCCACGTGAATTTTGCAAAGCCATGTGGGACTATATTGGGCACCATCTGCATCAAGTTTACTTAGAATTTTTTCATTCTAATTCTTTAGGTAACTTAATTAATAAAGGTAACATAAAATTCCTACCTAAGTTGGGTGACCTAGAAGACATTTGCAATTGGAGACCTATCATGCTTCTCAATGTCTCCTACAAGATTATTGCTAAGGCTTTGGCTCTTAAAATCTGCCATCTTCTACCTTAGATTGTGCGCTCGAAACAAATTGGGTTTATCAAATCTAGATTTATTTTGGATAATATTATTGTTGTTTGGGAAGGAATGGAATGGTCTAGATGTTCAAACTAGAAAGCATGTTCATTAAAATTGACTTTTCCAAGGCCTATTACTACATTAAATGTTGGTTTATTCTTGTTATGCTACAAGCTTTGGGTTTTGGACCCAATTTCATTCAATTTGTTTGAATGCTCTTTGCAGATGCCTCAACCCGTATCACCATCAATGGTCATCAATCCTCTACCTTTGGACTCTTTCGTTCCATTTGGCAAGGGTACCCACTAGCCCCCTCTTTGTATGTGTTTGTAGTTGAGGTCTTTGGCTACCTCTTGGCCAATGCGGTTTCCTAGCAGCGAGCAAGGGAATTTCTCTGCCCAACTCTTAGGCTCAACTTTTTAATGGCCATTTTATTGATGATTCATTCCTCACCCTTCTGGAGGAAGAAGAATCCATTACGGTGGCTCTTGAGTGTCTTAATACCTTTTTTCTTGCTTCCGACCCTTCCATCTAGTGGCATAAAAATTTGTGTTACCGATAGTCTATCTTGCCTGCTCCTTGCAACAATATGGATGGAAGTGGATTGGGCCTAGAGAAATTTTTTGGTTTCTAGGCATTCCCTTGCCCTTTCAAGAATCCCTGACTGAGCTTTAGCAAGCCATGCTCTCCAAGGTTGAGAAAAATCTTGCTTATTGGGTTACCAAGCCCCTCTCTTTGGCAGAGAAATTCTAAGTGTGTTCCAAAATTCTAGCAACCACCCATGTTTATTATTCATCTTGCTAGGACCCATCCAAAGCTGCCTATGACAAGCTTGAGAAATTTCTTAGATGCTTTCTCTAGGCATCCTCTAAGTCTCACAGAGGGTTTCACCATGTAGCTTGGGAATTTTGCTACCTTCCTAGAGACTTAGGAGGTCTCAAGTTGTTGTCTACTCAACGACAAGAGACTTCTCTATGTCTTAAATGGATTATTCATGCCCTTACTAGGGATGAGGCCTGGAAAATTCTTCTCAGGTATAGTATTCAATCCATATTCCCTTTCCATAGATCTACCTAGAAGGGGATTGGATTTCAAACCCTTCTGGTCATGGAAGAACTAGTGTAGATTGTTGGGACATTTATGGCCAAAAGTATCTGGCGATCCTAGGAGGCTATCAAACCCTGACTCCATTGGGTTGGCTTTGGTTTTCGAGATTTGATTTCTCTTAACCAACACAATAATTGGTGGTCACCTCTTTTTTCTTGCAATGTTTAGCCATTGGCTAAGTCACCCAAGCTTAAGGTGCTCAGGTTTAACAAGAAGGGTATCCAGACCCTCCAATAGATATTTCATAGACCCACCATGCGTATTTCACAAATGTTTTTCATGCCTAGTTTAGGCTTCATAACAAGGATTGTGCTACTTATGAGGGTCTGGTGAATGTCATTCTTGCTGAGATGCTTCGTAAAGTTGGAATTTGTGGGACCAAACCTTGGTGGAAATATTGGAAATGGTATCCAGACACCCCTTTCCAAAAATACAAGCCTTGACTTGGTTATAGGTGGTTCTCACCACTTTTTCCTATGAATCATAATTTGAACCAGAGGTGGCTTCTTCAATCTCCTGCTCATGTCTGGTGTAAAATATTTGTTTCCACTTGGTCTAAAAATGTTGAACTAAAAATTTTCCACTTTTTTTGGTGTATTATTTTCCAAGGCTTGCCTGTGGTTCTTGGCTTGTTCACTTGGGGGTTTGGGACCCTCATTGCCCTTTTTATAGGAAAGCTAATAATTTTAAGTATTTTTTCTGGTTTTTTCCTAGAGCCCAACAACTTTGGGCTTGGATTCATGAATTTTTTTGGCCCTTTATGCCAGAGCCTTTCTCCTAGCATATGGTGTTTCTAGGAGATTCTCCCAGATTTCCTACAAAATTCACCCATCTTTGGCACACTTTAAGGGTGGAAATTCTCTTCAATATTTGGAAAGAAAAAAATGCTTGCATTTTTTCACATACTCAAATGGATATTCATGTATCTTTATATACTAAACCTATGATTTTATCTAATGTTATTTTACAAGTTTAGGTGTAAGCTAACAAAGTTTCACTTGAGGTTGCTCACCTTCAGGTTCTCCTAGATCACTGGGGTAGTGCCCCTTGTACTGTTACTCGAGTCCCCGCTTCACCTAGCTCTTCACATGGCTAGTCACCCTCTAGGGGTTGGAAGCAGAGTGGATTTGTGTGTCATCGTTCCCAGCCTCCACCTCAATGGGATTCTTGCACTCCTTAGAAAAAATGCTCTCCTTTGTCATGGGCTAGCCAAGGGTGGCCTTCTGGCAGTGCTTCGGGGAGCAGTGGTGGTGGCTCCGAGTGGCCCTCTAATGACCCTCCTACTTCTGGCTCTAGTTGGCTAGCCATTGGTCAAAATTTTCCATGTCTGGTGCTTGTAGTCTCCCCTCGCCGCGAGGAAGAAGATAAAGAGAAAAAGAATGTTGATGACAGTTGGGGTCCTCCGCTTGACATCACTCTAGACCCCGCTGATGTATGGGGGAAAAATTTGGATGACAGAGACCCTCCTGGCTCTACTAGCACTACTCTGCTTGCTTGATGGCCTTTTTATTTACTTTGTAATTTTGGACTTCTGGGCTTCACCCATGTGATCTGTTGGTTTTTCTGGGCGCTTCCCATTTGACTCTCGGGGTGTGCCTTTTTACTACCCACCCTTTTTTGTGAATATTTATCTCTATATTTTAATTAATATAGATAGCTACCTATTGATCAAAAAATAATGAAGGGTAGATTTTTAAAAACTATTCATATAGACTATGATTTGAATACACTAGTGTAAATGCCTGGTGCATTATGACCTTTTATTATTTATGTGAAGAATTGAACTTTACATTTAAAGAGTTACAATGTAGTAACTTTTGAAGCTCTTTTATTCTAACATAGCCATAGGCCTACTCATAAGAAATTATTTCCTACAATATTCAATGTTCGATTGATCCCTTGAATGACATGGCAGGTGTGGAGAAATGATAGGTATGAAAGTGTGGAGCACAAAGTGGCGGTGAATGATAGCCAAAGATTCCTCTTTATTACAATTTTCTTTAATCCTTCACACTATGTCATGTCAAGCCTCTGGAGGAGATTGTGAGTGAAGAGAATCCTTCCAAGTATAAGGAATACAATTAGGGAAATTTTTATAAGAAAAAGAAGGATAGCAATTTTAAAAACTTGCAATTTGAGAATATACAAATCTACTACTTTAGAATATGATAGGTATGGGATTAATAAGGTGGGGTTACCTACTACCAAAGAATAAATATTCCATAAACATAAGTTGCTCCTAGAGAAAAAATTCTCTTAGATGCATTTATTGTAAATACAATGTGTTCTATGGAATATTATATATGTATATACACTCATATTGTATAGAAAGATTACATCTCTACAATGTCTTCTATGGAATATAGTCATGGTGTATAGAAATATTTCATTTCTACAATGTCTTCTATGGAATATAGTCATGGTGTATAGAAATATTGCATATCTACAATGTATTTTATGTAATATTATTATGTCATGTATGAAATTACACAGTGATGCATGTGATGCATGTCATTAAAGTGTTACTTTAATTATATATACGCTTAAAGGTCTGAAATATTAAAAAGTGATTGGTGATAATTTGAATATCTATTTAAATATCAAATAATTGAATGGCAAAATAGTTAATATTAATATTAGGCTCCATTTATATATTAGAAACGATAATAGTTAGTTTTCTTATTAGCTGAAATTTAATTTTGATTATTGAACTATTTCGTAATTAAAAATAACTCTCCTGCTACATTTTTTATTCATTATTTTAATTATCTTGATTTTATATGCTTTATAATTCCCAATATATTTTTCACTCTAGCTTATCTCACTCGAAATATTAGAGGGAGAGGGAGAGATAAAGGATAATATAGAATCCCCAATATATTCATCACTCTATCTTATCTTGCTTGACGTATTAGAGGGAGAGGGAGATAGAGGCTGATATAGAAAGATTTACAGGGATAAGAAAAGAGATAAAGAGATAGGGAGATATATGTAGTGAAGGATATGTATATAAAGAGATAGAGAGATGAGCGAGACGAAGATTGAGTGAGAACTAAAGATAAAGATATAGAGAAGAAGAGGAGGGAGAGGAGTGATTAAGATAGAGGAGAACATTTCTAGAGATTGAGGGAGAGAGAAATATAGAGGTAGAGATAGAGATGAATATAGAGTGATTGAGGAAGATTGAGACAAATAGATACATGTAGAGATGAATATAGAACAAGAGAGGAAGAGGGAGAAAAATAGATAGAGATTTAGAGATTTATATATAGAGATACAAAGATAGAGGGGGGGAGATAGAGAGATAGATAGAGAGGAAGAGATAAAGAGATAAGGATGAAGAGGGAGAGATAGAGAGAGAGATATTTTGATATAGAGTGATATAAAGATAGAGATATAAGAAGATATAGAGAGGGAGAGGGAGAGAGATAAAGAGAAAAATAGGCAGAATTAGAGAAATAAAAATAGATGGAGTGAATAAGATAGATAATGAAGAAAGGTGAGAGAGGGAAAGGATATATGTATAGGAATAATGAAAGAGAAATAGATGTTGAGAGATATAAATAGAAAGAGATAGAGGTAGACATAATGAGGTATAGATAGAGGGGGGGAGAGATAGGGAGATAGAGATGGAGGGGGCAATACTAAGAGAGAAAGAAGGTGATAGAGATAAGTAATAGAGAGGTATAAATAGGTGAAAAGATAAAGAGATAGAGATAGAGTTACTCTAGGAAGGATAAAGATGAAGTGTTTGTATATGAGTGAGAGAGATATGGAGAGGGATATATATTTACAAATAGATAGAGAGGGATGGAGAGGGGGGAGAGAAATAGAGGATAGATAAGTAGAGACAAATATAAAGCAAGACTGATAAGGAGAGAGGGAGAGATAGGGATAGATATAGATAAAACTTGGGAAATATAGAAGCAGTGTGAGAAAGATAGATAAACATATAAATATTGAGTGATGGAATGAACTTAGAAAGAGGTAGAGGGATAAATTGAGATAGAAAGCAGAAGACAATGAGAAAGGGGGAGATGGAGAGATAGAAAGATAAATATATAAGAAGTGATATATAGAAAGATGTAGAGAGGAATATATAGAGGGGGCAAGAGTGAGAGATATAGGTGGAGATAGAGAAAAGCAATAGAGAGGGGGTACAGGTAGAGAGATAGAGATAGAGTGGGAGGGAAATGGAGTGTATGTGTATAAAATATTTATATTTAATAATGCATCATATTTCATAACATATGTAATAATAAATATAAATTTAATATATTTATACAAATATAGAGATAGAGAGAGAGATATGGTGAGATAAAGTCATATAAAGGTAGATATATAAGGATATATAGAGAGATGAGGAAATGGAGAGAGATAAAGAGAGAGATAGATAGAAGTAGAGAAAGGAAAATAGAGATATAGAGGGAAATAGAAATAGGGGGAGATAGATAGAGAGGGAGAGGGAGGGGGAGAGAGATATAGAGGGGGCAAGAGTGAGATAGAAGTGGTGTGAAAAAGATAGATAAACATATAAAGAGGGGGAAATGCCATGAAAGAGAAAGAGGGAGAGGGAGAAACATAGATGGAAAGAGGGAGACAATGAGAGAGGGAGAGATAGAAATAGAGATAGAAAGAGGGAGACAATGAGATAGATTAAGCTATCAACCCACAAAATTTCATCTATTTCCATTGATTTGTGATTTAGAAAGTATGATAATCGAGTTTATGTGTATCTTTTCACATAACAAAGTAAATGATGATGAATCTTATTGTATATTATAATATAATTCAATGATATTAAATTATGATGCAACTAATGAAAATATTATTACACAAAAACAATATTAATATTATTGTCATTTTGGATTCCTACAATTAATATTGCTAGATGTTTTCTATCTAGACTATGTGATAGGATAGATATGCTAGTTTACATACAATATAAATATCAAAATTAGATGTAAATAAATAATTTTTGACAAATCGAGTTATCAAAATAATGAAGGGTGGATTTTTAAAAACTAAAAGTAAAAATTACATATAGAAGCAAAAAAAGTGTATTAGAATAGTAAATCAAATAATGTATATAATAAAATTTATGTGTTCATCTATGAAGTAAATAAATTAATTCTAAAGTAAAACTGTTATTTTTAAGTAAATTAAACATTTTGAAACTTAAATATGTATATTTAAATAAAAAATATTTTATAAAAATGAATTGTTCTTAAAATAAGAAAAAATGAATATATACACATTCTTAAGAATAATATATAAGTAGAAGATAATTAATAATATTAAAAATTTGTTAACAAGATTTGTAATATTTTTAATACTAAATCTAAATCCAACATAATATTAATTTATAATGTTGGTTTTTTTAATTTTTAAATATAAAACATATAAAAAAATTAAATATTAATTCAAATATATATACAAAACTACTAACTGTAAATATTCTACACTGATCAAATAGGGCTGCCATCAAACAGAGCATTTGTAGAGCATTTCACATGGAAGAAAAAAAAATGTGATAGTGTAGGCTTGCAAAATATGAAGTACTCTGAAGAATACATATAAATTGAAAGACCAAAGTTTCCTAGATCCATATTAAAAATAATAAATTAGAACATACATGGGATTTCCCACCAACCAATTTTTATAGTTCAATTACTAATTTTTTTGTAGATTTGTGGAGGTGGAGGTGGAGGGTGGTGGTGATTTCTAGTTGTGGTGGTCTTGCTGCTTGTAGATTCCTCTCCAATAGAGGGGAGGTATCTCCTTTCGAGGTGGTTGTGGAGTTGGTTTCCTATTGCCAGAATGTTTTTAAGAAGTTGGTGTTGTTGGAACTTTAATTGCTGCAGGTTGGGTGGGTTTATTCAAAGCTATCTTCTTGGTTTGTGAAATGGCTATGTTCCAAGTGGTTTTTTGTGCTCTCCATCTCCCTTATTGAGGTGGGGTGTTTGGAGTTTCTCAAGGTTTTTCTTAATGGTATGATTGTGTCTATTACTATTATGTAGGATATCTTTTTTGGCTCGGTAGTTTCTTCCATGAGTGACTGGTTTGCTGACATCGGGCAGATGCAAGTGGGATTAATGTGTAGCTTTTGGGTTTCTGGTTTCAGTTAAAACCAAGTGTTTTAGGGTCTCTAGCCCTTGCTTGTTTATTAGATGTAGTATGTGTGGTTTTGCTGATCTTTTGAGGCTATTGTGGGGCTACTGATGGTTTTTGATATATCTTAATTTCACCATGTCTTTCTTTGTAATGGGTTCTGGGTCCCATCAAAACTCATTTTTTACCTCTAATCAAAATAGTATTTTATGTCATTGCATGAAATTATCTCAGCAATAAAAGTTGGACCTCATTTCATATCTCCTTTCGTAATAGTCATTTCTTTTTGTTGTTATCAGAGTTTACAGTGGGCGAGGAATGAGTAGAAGTAGTGGTCTATCTATAAGCCCAGTCTAAAAATTCTAGAGCCTCTAAAAGAAGGTGGAATGATCTATCTAAAATCTCATTTATTGTTTGTGGTCTTGATGTCAGTGAGGGAGGAGACTAATCTTTGTCCATTTTCAAATGTTGTGTTCTACTACCAGTGCTACTTTGAAGTTGTGCTTAGATTGTCCTTTCTTGGCAATGTCTTTTACTCTATCATACAAATTATATTATACATGGTAGGTATAATTTTTCCCTAGTTCATTAAATTTAGTTAGAAAAGCTTTTGAATTCAATTGTGTATGCTTATTTAGATTGATGTTTTGAATCACATTCTATGATTCTACTCTTTCTACTAATAAATCACTAGATGTGATTTTGATCTAAATAAACAATACAATTGAATCCTATAACTTTCAAGAGAAAACACAAAATCTTGAGAGAAATTTTTACCTAAGTTAAGGAAGGCAAGAGTAGGTAGCACCAACAATTGTCAATCACACATTCATCTTTCTCTTCAACTCTCATTATTAGATCTTTCTCCACATTTGTACAATTAGCAGTTTCAATAGACATAGGATTATTATCCTTGATAGCAATAAATACCCATTCATCTTCACTTGCATTCCCTTTATAAGATTCATCATCTGTCACACCTTCACCAGTAGCATAATAGCACTTTCTTTGAAATCTAGGCTTGTTATGTCTTGGGTTAGAGGCTCTTTCTAGACATCTTGATGCAAACTGACCTATCTTATTGCAAGAAAAACATTTAATAGGAAACTTTCCTTTATACTTACCATCTCTCTTGAAAATAAGTGATTCTAGCTCTTGTAGCTCTCTTTCTTGTTCTTCAATCTCTCTCATTTCATCCTCATACTTGAATACCTTTCTAGATGAACTTTCTCCTGAATCATATCTCTATTTATCTCTCCTCAAGGTAGTATCCTTGAATTAAAATTCTATCTTAGGAAGAGCATCACCAAACTCACTTAACTCAAAATCATCTAGTTACACTTGTTACAGGTCGTAGCTCCTTAATAGCGGTAGCTTTGAATTTGTATGCAGCAGGCAAGGATCTAAGCACTTTCACAACAATATTTGATTCTTCCAACTATCCACTAGCACATCTGATACCAAACATAAGTTCATTCACTCTTTGCATGAAAGTAGTAATGTTCTCATCATCACCCATTCTCAACATTTATATTTCCCTTTTAGGCTTTGTAACTTAGCAATCTTCACATTAGCATCACCTTCATACAAAGTTTCCAACTTTTTCTAGATCTCACAAGCAGTCTTTAGATCCATAACATTTATCATCTCAGAATCAGTCAAAGTGCTCAACAATGCTTCCTTAGCCTTGATATTGTACTCAACATCCCTAATCTCATCAGCAGTAGTAGGACCATTCTAAGGAATAATATACCTATTACTTGTAATGCTCCAGTTGGCTTCACTAATGCATCTCAAATGACACTCCATTCGAGTCTTCCATGGAGAATAATTTGTTCCATCAAATCTTGGACTATCCTTCTTGTATGTTTCCATCCTTAATCACCTCAAGCTATTAAACTTCTTACAAGGAACCTGGTATGATACCAATTGTTGGCAACACAAGGGTAGAAAACTAAGAGGGGGTTTGAATCAATTGTCCCAAAATTTCAAACTTTCTTAAACTTATTAACCCTATTCTAAGATTTGATTAATAACCATGAAAGAAAAGTTTAATATCACATCAAAAACACATATAAAATCAATATTTTTTATGTGGAAACCCTATTAGGGGAAAAACCATAGTGGAGGTCAATCCACAGATTATACCCTGTTAAAAGTATAAAGAAATATGAATGGGGAATGCACATGCATTCAGGTGCACTTCCTAGAGCTCACTACTCAATTCTAGAAAGCTTACTTCCCAAAGGAAGGAACACTATCTTAAAAAATATTGAATTACATCCACAAGATTTGAACTAAGAAAAATAGTGTCTACTAATGCTTGATTATAACTTCGGTTAAGCACATGAACACTTCTTCACTCTTCTTCACACTCTACTTCTACATTCGAATGATTTGAACATTATTCATGCATAGGACTCACACACTTCACATAATAATTCCTTCAAATGATAAAACAATCACTCTTATATATCCGCAACAAGAAATTGCATTGCTACATGTCAGCCTCAATGAAATAATAAAATTAATACAAGTTGTTGGCCCAAAACATTAAAGATTATTAATGCGAATCAACCAAGGTTAGCCAAAACATAATGAAGACCCAAAATAAAATTATCAAGCACAAACCACCTTCAAAAATTACTCCACGAAGATCCACAACATGCTTCAACACCCTATTGGCCAAGAACATGAAAAACATGAACACATAGGAGAAAATCTTGAATCACGAGCACAACAATCAATGTGGACATGCAATACAAATAGAGAATGATATAGAGACATCCAAAAAAATCATGAATCACTAGAGAAGCATCCACAACAATTAAACTTGCTAAAATCATATCATCTTCATTAAGGAACACCAATTGAAATAACAAAAAAATTGTCAAAATAAAAATATTCATAACTCAATCAAATCTTCACGCACATCTCTAAAACTTAACGTGGATAAAATAGATATACTCGAAAAGAAACCCTATAATACACAACCCCTGATCATCAAAGTATTGAACTCATCAGTAGATTGAACTTCACTTCTCCACTAACAACCTGCAACTTATTTCATTACAATTTTCTCAATATCTTTGACATATGCAGCTTCTAAGACATTAATGCTAATAGTGTTGACATCAATGATAACCACATATCAGAAACACAACCAAAACATCCAACAATTAAGCCAAGTACGTGGCATCTACAAGATTAGCTATTTGTAGCATGAGTTGGACTTCAAGTGGGAGATTGTTCGATTGTGAAGTCTAACTATCACAACTTTGTAATTCCCATGTGTCTCTTGACTCTTTGTCTACCCTGATGTGTGTAATAAATATTTTGGAATTGAATTTTTTTATATAGATAAGAACTTGTGTATTTATTGCTATGAATAATAAAAGTATTGTGCCCACATTTCCTCTCGATATAACTAAATTATTTGTGAACCATGTAAATTTTGTGTTTGTATGTATTTTTTGCATGTTATCTATATTGTTGTTGGTGTTTTTATTTCAATATGAACTTTATACTTAGCACCTATCACCCCTTTCTCATCTAAAAAAAATATATATTTTTTTTTGAAACAATGTTAAATTTTAACACCATTTCTAATTTATAATATAGGATAAATGTTAACATCTAAAATTGATACATCATCATTTCATTTTATCACTCATCATTTCCCATATACTTTATCAAATAAATTATTTATATTTGATTAATTATTCAATTTTATCTCATTATTAAATAAATAATATTTTATTATTTAATTAATAAAATCACTATTCACCCAACCCTATTTTTAGCATTAATTAGTCTACCATCTCTTCTTTTATAATTCAACTTCAAATAAATAAATATAAAATTTATTTATTTAAGCCCATCTCCTCTACATCGAAAAAATAATAAATTCTTATATTTATTTAATTTTCCTATTTTATATATTTGTTATTGTTAAATAAACAAATTAATTAATTCCTTTAATCATTTTTTACATTCTTATAAATAATTACTTATGCACTCAAATTTCCATATTGATACATATGTCATTTGAAATACTTGAAAATGTTGAAAAATATCTTCAGATCCTTCCAAATATTTTATTTTTGACATTCCTCAAACCTAAATCTACATTGAATTTAGTATTCACTACATATTTAAGCCTTCTTTAAAAATTTCATATTTAACCAAAGAGATTTTAGGAAGCCAGGCTTTATTTTATTCTTATATTTTCAGATTTTAATATTATTTGATTTTCATAATTCATTTATTTAATTTTTTTCATAATTAAATTTATAATTGTACAATGATAAATATTTAAAAGTTATTTTATAATGTTAAGATTATTTTTATGATAAATAAAAAATATATTTTGATTAAAAATGTAAATTTAATACAATTATTAACATTTGAAATTATTGTATAATTTCATGATGTTAAAATTGTTTTTACAATACAATGTAAAGAATCAAAATTTTATTTCAAATAATATTGTCAAAAAAAATTACTGATGTATAAAGGTATTCTATAATAGCAAGAAGGGGTATAGTGTAATGGAATAAGATTTAATTATTTTAAATTGATATCTATTTAGACATCAAAATATTATTATTTAATAATGAATAATATTTTCAAAATAATTTAATGCATATTGAAAATAAATATATACTCTCATTAATGCTACACACTTCTCCATCATGTTTGGAAGAATATTAGAGAAAAAAAATTCTAGAACTTTGTATAGACTATGGCATGAACATTAAAGTAAGCATACACTTGATTATAATCATCATTTTTCACTTTTCAATTCAGAGTAGTAAGAAAGTTTGAAAATAAAGTTGAAGATTAATATTGGAAAATTTATCATTATGTTGTATATATTTAAGTTTATAGTCATCATTTTTCACTTTTCAATTTAGAGTAGTAAGAAAGTTTGAAAATAAAATTGAAGATAATATTGGCAAATTTATCATTATTTTGTATATATTAAATGAAACTTAAATATGTGTAATATTTTTGGGTTAATGTTAGAAATAATTTACTTCTAAAAATGGTTATAAGAAAATAATTAATAAAAAAGTTTTAAGACAAAAAATCGATTTTAAAATTTTAGATTAAAACAACAATGTCTTAATTATAATTTAAAAATTAATGGGCATAAGATTGAATAAAAATTAATCCCTTTTACTTTTAATGAATTTTCAAAATAATTATAATTTACATATAATATAAATATCAAAATTAGATGTAAACATATAATTTTTGACAAATCGAATTATCAAAATAATGAAGGATGGCTTATTAATTATGACCTTTTATTATTTATGTGAAGAATTGAATTCTACATTTAAATTGTTGCAATGTACTGACTCTTGAAGCACTTTTATTCTAACATAGCCATAGGCCTACTTATAAGAAATTTTTGCTTGTAATATTCAAATTTAGTTTGATCCCTTCAATGGCATGGTAGGTGTGGAGCACATGTAGTGGTGGTGAATGATAGCTAAAGACACCTCTCTATTCCATTTTTCTTTAATCCTTCACACTATGTAATGGTCAAGCCTCTAGAGGAGATGGTGAGTGAAGAGAATCCTTCCAAGTATAATAAATACAATTAGGGAAAGTTTTATAAGCAAAAGAAGGATAGAAATTTTTAAAACTTGGGAGTGGAGAATATACAAATCTACTACTTTAGAATTTGAAAGGTATGGGATTAATAAGGTGGGGATACCTACTACCAAAGAACAAATATTCCATAAACATAAGTTGCTACTAGAGCACAAATTCTCTTAGATGCATACATTGTGAATACAATGTCTTCTATGAAATACAATCATGGTGTATAGAAATATTACATATCTATAATGTCTTTTATGTAATTGTTAGAATAGATTAGGTGAGAGGACAATGTAGCATCACTCATTCATGAGTGCCCTGCTACACTGTAATTCCTTTTCACGATAGGATGTTTGATTATATATATATACATGTGCTACTTGATGTATATTTGGGTGCAGGATTGTAGGAATAAGTCTCGATTCCACTTGCTTCGGCAGGACAGGGCGAGCAATAAATTAACCCAACGGGTTAAAATGGTTGAAAAAGGGAGTAGGTTTGGAAGTGTCCCCGTCCCAAGTCCGTTGTTTGTTGTGAGTCATTGTGTCATGACTAAAGTTTTGTTCTTGTCGTTGTGTAGTTAATTATTGAGTTTTTATTTAATTTATGGTTAGTGTTCGAGTAATTAATCTTATTTGATAAGATAATTAATTAAAGTTGGCTTGTTGTTTTGATTTAATTATGAGTTAGTAAATGGTTAAATTTAAATATATTGTAAAGTAAAAAGTATTTAATTAATTAAAGTGCAAGAAATTAAATTAAATTAATATTGTTGAGAATAATTAGATATTATCTTTTTATTAATATTAAATTAGAAAATCATGTGTGGATAATATCTTGATTTAATAAATTATTTTAATTAAAATTGTAGATAAGTTGTGCTTTTAAAAGTTGGAAAAAGGACCAATAAGAAAAGAGGATTTTTGAGAAAAGAAAGGGGAAGAGCTTTATTGAATCTTTATTTTGATTTACTATTTTTATGAGAGAATGATTCACGGAGAGGGGTTTTTTGCTCTGTTGTTTTGGATCTGGAAAAGAAAAAATAGTTTTGGTTTTGGTGTTTTCTGGTAAAAATTATTGTGGTGTTGGAAAGAAAAGATTTTTCAGAAGAACGTTGAAGGCCGAAGATCGAGAAGAGAGCGGCAGGAGGAGATCGAGAGGAGGCTACAAAAGGGATTCTTCTTCAGATGAAGGATTCCAGGTTTTCTCTTTTTAAATGATTAATACTTTTTTGATCTGTAAGCAAATCCGGTTGCTATGTTTTCAAAAATTGATTAAATGAAGTTATGTAATTTGAAAATTTATTGGTATGAAACCCTTGAATCTTCTGTAGGAAGTTTTAGTAAAATCATTTTAATTGAAGATTGAATTTGCATGTCAAATCTACATTGGGTTGTTGAAAATTATTTTGTTATTATGCTGAAAATTCATGCCCAAATTCATTGTGTATGATACTGAACAAATTGTTTATTTTATTTTAAAAACCTTCGAAATTTATTCAATAAAATTTGTTTGTGAAAATTATTGGTTGGAAGAAAAATCAATTTGTGATTATGTTGAAGTTTACCTTAAAAAGAAAATTCTTTTTATTACTGTTTAAATTTGTATGCCCAGATCTATAATAGATCTATTAGGTAAACAATTTGTTTATATAATTTGTGTGGAACCTCTATATTGATATATATATATATAATTTATACCTATTTAGAATTCCTAATCTTGTGTATTTAGAATTTCAAATTATATTTATATTTATTTTTTGAATTTGGGTATTTCGTTCCAAACGAAATACATTTAAAAATAAATAAAATATTAGAATATAAATTTTATTTTATTGGGGGGTGGGGGTCGGCCGAGGCCGTACCACCCATGGCCCCCACTGTGGTGCTGGTGCCATAGTCTGTGGTACGCGGTACCACAGCCTGTGGGGGTCGCGGCCACCACAGACTGTGGTACACACGGTACCATAGTTTGTGGGGGCTGCGGCCACCACAGTCTGTGGTGGTAGGGGTTGCGACCTCCCTTTGGGTAGTATGCAGTACCTCCACTATGTGGTACCTGTACATAAGGTACAATACCTTTAAAAATAAAATTTGTTTCTTTTGTTTTTTTAGTTTTAAAAATTGATTTTCATTTTATTCGAATATGATTAATTCGAATTTGCTTTATAAAATAACTTTATAATTCAATTCGAATTTGTTTGATAATATATATATATATATATATATATATATATATATATATATATATATATATAATAATAATTTTCTAAATGATATTTTATAAATTTTATAATATGTTTTGATAAAATGATTCTTTTACAAAAATATTTTATTCTTAGATATATTTATATATTAATTTTGTGATGCTTTGAACAAAAATTTAAGATGATAATTTTTACCAGATATAGTGATATAGTTTAATTGAGGAAATTGGAAATAAGCTATGTGATTATAATTAAATCGAATAGTTAAAATTAAAAGATATGATATAATGTAATTGTGCGAATTTGAATTTAATGATGTGTTTGTTTTAAATTGAATAATCTCAAATTGTTGATTTATTTGTTAGATGAAATTATTGAGTTTTGAAAATATTTTTATATATAGTTGTTTTTAAGTAATTGTTTTCTTGAGGTTATTCGTTAAGTCTATTGTGGTATTCTCTTCATTGTTTAATTGTGTCGTATGGGAAAACCCTAGGTTTGTCTCACCTTTCATAAGAGTTTAAGTTATTGTTAAGGGCTTCTAGAGATGGAATGCTTTTCTATCATATTTCTTTTATTCTCCATGTCGGGCAAATGGGGTTAAGCGTCTATATAAGTCTTCCAGAGAAGTTCTCTAGAGTGGGATGTTTTGTGTAGAGGTTCAATTTGTGAATCACCTTGGGAATGGTGTAGAGTTGTACTATGATGTACTTGGTTTCCATGAACAGGGATTTGTGCCTCCTGGGAAACAGAGAGGGTAATGAGATTTGTACCTCCTTTGGAAGGAGTGTGTTTGCGTATTTGGTTTCCTCCAATGTTTGGAGTGAGTTTCCTTGTTTTGTTTGCTCCTTGGATTGGAGAGGTTATGTTGTCTAGTTACCTATTGTGGTATCATACCTTGTGTGTTGTCGATAGGAGAGTGGCTCTTTGTGGGGGTTTGGCACACAAAGGGGCGCCAGGGTAACTCACCTAGAGTTTAATAGAGTGATAATCTAAAAGAATTATTGGGGATCTTTCACACTAATAAAGATAAAGAATGTCTCTCTCGTGAAGCAAGTGAATTATAAGGCTTGCGATGAGATGGGATGCATAGTTTTGCGTGAGGGTCCGGTGGCCGGTAGAGGCAAGCCAGGGTAACCCAGGATGGGGGTCTGGTAGCCTAGGAAGGTTGAGCCAGGGTAACTCATGGCAATTTATGCATGACACTCTTCCTATGTCAAGAGTTAGTCAGTTAGTGTGCGATGTATATGATCACTGTTCTCTGGAAGCATTGTAACCTCGTGTTAAGTGATATTGTGTCTATAGTGGTTAAGTGATTTATTGATTTCTCTTTGGTTATTGTTGGAAGTGGTCCTTGATATTATGTCTTGAGTTTCATTGATGTTGTGATTATGACTTGTTGTTATGCTCTAAAGTGGTTTGTTGTTGTGCCCTTTGGATTTGTTGTTGTTGAGTTTCTAAGTGGTCTTTGATGTTAAATTGTCTCTTTGGAGTTAGTCTTTGTTATTGTTAGGCGAGCTTGGTTGGGGATCCTTCCTTGTCTACTCCCAACACGGGGGTGGTTGGGTGGAACGTGCTTTGCACCCCGTTGGGTTCCCTTTTTGTTGCAAATGTACCTTTTATTGTAGGGTTTGGCGGATGTTGATGGTCCAGTAATTCTTTGTACCAGATGTATGTTATACTTCAGATGTAATGTATTCATTGATGTATTGTCTCCCACGTGTGTTGGGATGACCTTGTTGTAAATTGTATATGTGGTTATTGAGATGTATGTTTAGATAGTTGTATTTTACTATCATTTGGATGTAATGTTTATTCAGGCCATGTATTTATTCAGGAATGATCATTTATAATAGTTGTGGTAAGTTGTGTTATATATGTGGTAATATAAATGCTTCATATCTTTATAGTATTTTTCGTTGTCATACATACATATGTTATAAATATGGTTATTGTTTAATAGATATTTTAAATGATGAAATGAGAATGAATAGATTTATATAATTGTTTAATTATTGTTTATTCTATTATCGTTGTTATGGGTTAGTGTAGTAATGTCACCTCGTGTACCCCAATGGAATTAGTCGTGTAACTTAATACATTGTTATGTTAGAATACTTAAGTATGTATATTATAATTCTTTAAAAAAAAAAAAAAATTGTTCCGTTGTTATCTGTTCCCTTGGGGTTTGCACGACGGGGCATTACAATATTACTATGTCATCTATGGAATGACATAATGATGCATGTGATGCATGTCATTGTAGTGTTACTAATTATATATACTCTTCAAGGTTTGAAACATTAAAAAGTGATTGGTGTTAATTTGAATATCAATTTAAATATCAAATAGTTGAATGGTGAAATAGTTAATAGTAATATCAGGCTTCTTTTATATTTTAGAAATGATAATAGTTATTGTTTTTATTAGCTGAAATTTAATATTGATTATTGAACTATTTCATAATTAAAAATAACTCTCTTGCTACATTTTTATTCGTTATTTTAATTATCTTGATTTTATATGTCTTGTAATCCCCAATACATTCATCACTCTAGCTTATCTCACTTGACATATTAGAGGGAGAGGGAGAGATAGAGGGTTCAATATAGAATACCCAATATATTCATTGCTCTATCGTATCTAACTTGACCTATTAGAGTGAGGGAGAAATAGAGGTTGGTATAGAAAGATACATGTGGATATGAAAAGAGATAAAGAGATAGCGAGATATATGTGGAGAAGGAGATGGATAGAAAGAGATAGAGAGATGAGTGAGAAATAAAGATAAATATATAGAGTAGAAGAGATGGATGGAGAGGAGTGATTAATATGGAGGAAGAAATCTCTAGAGATGGAGGGAGAGAGAAATATAGAGGTAGAGATAGAGATGAACATAGAGCGATTGAGGAAGAGTGAGAAAAATAGATACAAGTAGAGATGAATATAGAACAAGAAAGGGAGAGGGAGAAAATTAGAGAGAGATATAGAGATATAGAGGTATAGAGATAGAGATACAAAGATACAGGGGGGAAGATAGAGAGATAGATAGAGAGGAAGAGATAAAGAGATAAGGATGAAGAGGGAGAGATATAGAGAGATATATGGTGAGATAGAGCGATATAAAGATAGAGATATAAGCATATATAGAGAGAGTGAGATGGATAGAGATAAAGAGAAAAATAGAGAGAAGTAGAGAAAGACAAATAGATGGAGGGAGAGATGGATTGAATAAGATATAGAATGAAGAAAGGGGAGAGAGGGAAATGATATATGTATAGGGATAGAGATAGAGAAATAGATGTAGAGATATATAAATAAAAAGAGATAGAGGAGTGGGGGAGAGAGAAAGAGATAGAGGTACACATTTTGAGGTACAGATAGAGAGGGAGAGGGGAGAGATAGAGAGATAAAGATGGAGGGGGAAAGAGTGTGAGAGAAAGAAGGTGATAGAGATAAGTAATAGATAGGTATAAATAAGTGAAAAGATAAAGAGATAGAGATAGAGGTAAGGAAGGAGAAAGATGAAGTGTGTATATATGAGTGAGAGAGATATGGAGAGTGATATATATTTACAAATAGATAGAGAGGGCAGGAGATGGGAGAGAGAAATAGAGGAGAGATAAGTAGAGAGAAATAGAAAGAGGGAGTAATAAGGAGAGAGGGAGAGATAAGGATATAGATAAAACATGGAAAATATAGAAGCAGTGTGAGAAAGATAGATAAACATATAAAGATTGAGAAATGGAATGAAAGATGAAGAAGGAGAGGGAGAAGTAGGGATAGAAAGAGAAAGACAATGAGAGAAGGGATATGGAGAGATAGAAAGATAAAGATATAGGAAGTGATATAGAGAAATATGCAGAGAGGAATATATAAAGGGGGCAAGAGTGAGAGATACAGGTGGTGATAGAGAAAAGAAATATAGAGGGGGTAGAGGTAGAGAGATAGAGTTAGAGTGGGAGGAAAAGGGAGTGTATGTATATAATATTTATATTTAATAAGGTGCATCATATTTTATAAAATATGTATAATAAATATAAATTGAATATATTTATATAAAGATAGAGATAGAGAGAGATATATGGTGAGATAAAGTCATATAAAGATAGAGGTATAAGGATATATGGAGAGACAGGGAGAGGGAGAGAGATAAAGAGAAAGATAGAGATAAGTAGAGAAAGGAAAATAGAGATGGAGAGGGAAATAAAAATAGGGGGAGATAGATAGAGAGGGGGGGGGAGAGATAGAGATAGAGGATGCACGAGTGAGATAGAAGCAGTGTGAAAAAGATAGCTAAATATATAAAGAGGGACAGGGAGAAACATAGATAGAATGAGGGAGATGATGAGAGAGGGAGAGGAAGAAATAGAGATAGAAAGAGGGAAACGATGAGATAGATTAAGCTATTAGCCCGCACAATTTGGTCTATTTCCATTTGTTTGTGATTTGGAAAGTCTGATAATTGAGCTTATGTGTATCTTTTCGTGTAACAAATTAAATGATGAGAGTAAATGATGACGAGTCTTATTGAATATTATAATATAATTCAATGATATTAAATTATGATGCAACTAATGAAAATATTATTACAAAAAACACAATATTAATATTTTTGTTATTTTGGATTCCTACAATTGATATATCTCAAGGTTCTCTATATAGATTATGTGATATGATAGATATGCTAGTTTACATACAATATAAATATCAAAATTAGATCTAAATAAATATGTTTTGACAAATCGAATTATCAAAATAATGAAGGGTGGCTTTTTAAAAAACTAAAAGTAAAAATTACATATAGAAGCATAAGTGTATGAGAAAAGTGAAGTAAATAATGTATATAATAAAATTTATGTGTTCATCTATGAAGTAAATAAAGTAGTTCTAAAGTAAAACTATTATTTTTTAAGTAAATTAAATATCTCCAAACTTAAATACGTATATTTAAATAAAAACTATTTTATAAAACTGAAGTGCTTAAAATAAGACAAATTGAATATACACACATTCTTAAGAATAATATATAAGTAGAAGATAATTAATTCTACTAAAAATTTGTTAACAAGATTTGTAATTTTTTAATACTAAATCTAAATCCAACATAATATTAATTTATAATGTTGATTTTTTTAATTTTATTATTTTTAAATATAAAACATATAAAAAATTAAATATTAATTCAAAAATATATATAAAACTAATAACTCTAAATATTCTACACTGATCAAATAGGGCTGCCATCAAAGAGACCATTTGTAGAGCATTTCACTTGGAAGAACAGAAAATATGCAAAACTGCAGTCTTGCAAAATATGAAATACTGTGAAGAATACATATAAATTGAAAGACAAAAGTTGCCCAGATCCATATTAAAAATAATAAATCAGAACATACATGGGCTTTCCCACCAACCAATTTTTATAATTCAATTACTAAATTTTTTGTAGATTTGTAACGAAACAGTTGACTTTAATAGTATTTTATGTCGTTGCATGAAATTATCTCACCAGTAAAAGCTGGACCTCATTTCATAACTCCTTTCGTAATAGTCATTTATTTTTGTTGTTATCAGAGTTTACAGTGGGCGAGGAATGAGTACAAGTAGTGGTCTCTGTATAAGCCTGCTCTAAACATTCTAGAGCCTCTAAAAGAAGGTTGAATACTCTATCTAAAAGCTCATTTCTTGTTGGTGGTCTTGATGTCAGTGAGAGAGGAGACTGATCTTTCTCCATTTTCAAATGCTGAGTTCTGCTACCAGTGTTGCTTCGAAATTGTGTTCAGATTGTTCTTGTTTGACGATGTCTTTAATTCTGTCATACAAATTATATTATACATGGTAGGTATAATTTTTCCACAGTTCATAAAATTTAGTTTAAAAAGTTTTTGGATTCAATTGTGTATGTTTATTTAGATCGACATTTCGAATCACATTCAGTGATTCTCCTCTTTCTGATAATAAATCACTGAATGTGATTTGAAATATCAATCTAAATAAACAACACAATTGAATCCTGAAACTTTCCTAACTATATTACACATGACTGAAAAAGGAGAAAACACAGAATTTGAAAAAAGGGAAAACACAGAATGTTGAGAGAAGTTTTTACCTTGGTTAAGGAAGGCAAGAGTAGGCAGCAACAGCAAATCCTCTCCACTCACAACTCCTGGTTCTTTTCGCACAATCAACTTTACGCATAGACAGATTATTATTGTTGGTCAGTGGGGAATAAGATTCCTAGACTTAAGGTGCTATAATTCGAACCGTCAGTTTATGTTCACCATGAAATTATTATTTTCTTAGTATCTGCATATGAAACACAATTTTACATTTTTTATTTCTTAATTTCCACTTTCTTAAATTATTTAAGTTTAAACTCTTTAATGGTCTCCCCATATGTAGTCATGATTTTTTTCAGTGTGTAATTTGTTGATATTATGATCTTTTATATGTAATTATATATTTTTAAAATTATTACACTTTAGTGATCTTATGATTTTTCCATATATAATTATGAATTTTCTTTTGAATAAATTTGTATATTTCTATTTTTATATACTATAGGGGTGTCCCCATGCCCCAACCAGATAATATTGTCTAATTTATTGATATTATGAAATTATAAAATACTCAATTTTATCTTTTTATTTCTTAATTTCTATCATTTTAAATTATCAAATTGTACTCTAGCATACTTTGGATCGCTAGAGATTTTATTCTAAATTCTTAAATGATCTTCCCATATGTATTTATGAATTTTTTTTTGAATAAATTGTGTAATTTATTGGTATTGATTGTTGGAGGCAAGAGGTCACAAGGTCTAGTCTCCCCACCATTGTTTATAAGAATAAAGTGAAATTATAAATAAGATCATAAAATAAAATTAGTAAAAGGAAGATTTTTGGCATTTTTTATTTTTATTCTTTTCTATGAGGACCTTTTTCAAAGAGGGGGGAAGTGGCATTGTCCCTACTGTTCATCTAGAGATACACTACTTGGATATGGTTTTGGATTATTAGTTTGTACAAAAAAGAATTTAATGTATCAATCATAGTGGGGCGAAGAAGAAAATAAAACTTCAAGGTGACAAATAATGTAATATGCAATTTATTGATTATGATTTGAAAACATTGTGTAATTTAATGATATTAAGAAATTATTATTTTCTTAATTGTATATTTAAAAAAAAAAATCAATTTTATCATTTTATTTCTTAATTCTATCCTTTTAAATTCCCAAGTGGTGCTCTAGCAATCTTGAGTACCTAAGATCAATAGACAATTTGTTTTGAACTCTAGAATGATCTCCCCATATGTATTTATGATTTTTTTTTGAAAAGTTGTGTATTTTATTGGTATTGATATTTAAGTCATTTATAAGGATAAAGGGAAATCATAATGACATCTTAAAATAAAATATGTAGAAAGAAGACTTTTGGATTTTTATTTTTCTTTTTTCTATTTTTCCTTTTTATAATGAATTTTTGCAAAGAGGAGGGAGTGTCACTCCCCATCTTGTTCATTTAGAGATACACTAGTTGCATATGGTTTTTGATTATTAGTTTGCGAAAATTAAATTAATGCATCAATCACAATGGTTGGGGAGAAGAAAGTAGAACTTCCAGGTCAAAAACTATGTAGTATGTGTGCTTGCTTTTGTAGGATCTTCAATTATCAATCTAAATTTGGATGAGTTCAAGACTAAATTTTCTACATTACAAGGGCATAGATTGATTTGTCAATTCCTATTTTTTCAATTGACAAATATTTATTTGGACAAGAATTGAACTTGGCCTAGGGGGAATAAGAAATAATTTATTGTGAGCTAAAGGGTATTCATAGTAGTTTTTTCCAACAAATCTAATAGAGAGATTTTTTGGAGGTGGTCCTTATTTCTATTAGAATGTGGATCTTTTATGAAGCATTGGCATGTGGATTTTGATTCATAGAAGGAAATCATAATTATGTAGTTTGAATTAAGATGCATATTCTTACTTAAGATTTTTGGTCTACATATGCCTTTAAGAAAATTGTTGGTTCCTTAAGGAGGTCAGTGAAATTTTAAGACATTTTCATGGCTTTGGTCAACCTACTTATTGTATAATTTGTGTGGAATTATTTTTTTCCCCTCCCTTAAAGCATCATATTGTGTGTGAAATATTTTGAATGGTCTTAGACCCTTGATTGTGAAACTCTTCTATTTATATGTATAGGATTCTACGAATATTACCATTTTTGTCTAAGATTATACCACTATTGCAAGTAACCTTCAAACTAGAAGAAACTAAAGAAATAAGGATCCAGAGGTATTCTTCATTCCAATCATTTATAAGTATAAATGAAAATCATAACTAAAATCTTAAAATAAAATTTATAGAAAGAAATTTTTTGGTGTTTTATTTTTCTTTTTGATATACTTTTTCTTTTCTATAATGGAATTTTACAAAGAGGAGGGAGTGCCACTACCCCTCCTATTCATCTAGAGATACACTATTTGGATATGGTTTTGGATTATTAGTTTGTAAAAGAGAAATTAATGTATCAATCATAGTGATGGGGAAGAAGAAAATAAAACTTCCAAGAGAAAAATATTGTAGTATGCTTGGTTGCTTTCCAGGTATCTTCAATTATCAATATTAATTTGGATAATTTCAAGAATAATGTTTCTACATTCCAAGGGCATTGCTTGATTTGCATATTCCTAGGTTTTTAAATTTCTTTGGAGGATATTTTTTGGGAAGCAATTGAAAGGCTTATGAGGTGAATAGGAGTGAATTTGCACCCCTAATGCAAATTCCGCTTTTACCCTTCCTCACTTTAGAAAACCAAATTCAAAGCAGAAATTCCACCTAAGCCCACTGCCTTCATTCCACTTGGCTTTCATTTTATGTGTTGGCAAAGGAATAAATTTTTGGGATGCCCACACGGTGCAAAGACGTTGATGTGGCGCACTTATGTCCTTGGTAGATTCTTGCATTTGAAGCCTACAAAGGCATTACACTTCCCATTGGAGGTCAATTTTTAATGGCCTCTTTGACTAACCAACCCAAATATGGCTGTTTTCTTCATTCTCTCCTTCAAATTCACTCCTTCTTCATGCATTTTATCTTCTTCTTCACAATCTTACACAATTTCTCCAAGCATTCTCCAAGCATTATATCATTCACTTTCAGCCTTTAAGCAACACTTTGCACTCCATAACAGCAATAACAACACTCCATCAACTCCATAGAGCAAGTGTGGAACAAACACCATTGCAACAGACGCTTGAGTCCTCTTATTTTCTCCTCCATTAGCTAGTGAGCTCTTGGTGGAGGTGGTAAGCTTTCTACTCCTCTTCTCTATGATTTGGTTGAGTAGCATAACACTATTTTGTAGTGCTTTCGTGTTCTTTACTTCATTTCCTTCTTTATCATGTATTTCTCCATTGTTGTAAACTTGGCTGTCCATGGAGGTGGAAACACCAAAACGGGGGTTTGCCTGAAGCAGGCTCCTATACAGCAACCCAACAACTTTCCTCTTTATTGTGTGTAGGTGGAAGTATTCTTGGAGCTAGCTGGCGAATGAGTACCTTTGTGAGATCATTCTTCCCACCCTAACTCTTGTGTACTTATTTTATCATTTTTGTTCATATATTGCCTACTTCATAACTTTATTTTGGCCCTTTGGAAGTAATTAGCTAGATCGCTAGTCTATTTTCTTTTGTTTAACCTTGTCTCCTTAGTCCTCTAGTCGTACGGATGCCAATACACCTGAGAGACACTAGTGTACCATGCTGACATCCCAAAACCATTCTTTTGTCCTTGGGAAGAGAGCTTCTTGAGGCACAGTGTTGAACCTAAAAAATTGACTCACCTAGTCCCATTCCAAATTTTAGGTATGCAAAGTGGTTGAAGGACCGTATAGTCCTCATGATTCTCGTCTCACATCTCCTAACACCCCTTTAATCTAAGGTAAGTGAGGGCAGCCTTCCACTCTTGGCTCACCATGACCTGGGGCCTTGAATGTGGTTGGTCCCCCTCTCTTACACTTTTTGTGAACTCGATGTGAACCAATGTCTGTTCATACATTGGTATTGAATATTTTCCATTATACCTTGTGACCGTTGTGCCCTTGAGTGTTGTGAAGGTTTATGAGCATCATAACCCAATCCACAACCTATAGGTATATTGTTAGGAGAAGTATACAACACCTTTCAATGGAAAGGATGAAGGTCAAGTGCTACTGGTTTCTCTATAGGCCTTTTCTCTAGTCCTGTCATTGGTCTGGCCACATGGGATCAATTGTCAAGGGGTGAGAAAGGATTCTTTAATGAGACCGGTCATGTCCCTACTCCTCATGTGTCTCCTAAACCATCGTCAATAGATGAGCATGGGGTTTTCCACATACCTGTAGAATATGTCTCTTCCCTCAGTAAAGGGTTTGGTGACTTGGAAACATCACTTGGAAAGAGACTCAAAGTTGGCTAGGGTCACCCGAGTTATCAGTGAGCTAAAGTACATGGTGGGAAATGACTGAACATGCATAGAGCTCTTGGTTAGTCTCTCTAGTTTGACTGATGCATGTGCTCCTCCAAACAACCCTAATATTATATGAGGAACCACTTTTGAATATCATGGGAGATAGCTAGGGTTGTCAATGCCTCCTACATCTGTATACATGATTGATATCATACCCTCAATCAACATCCCCTCTACCTCTAAGGGACATGACACTATCAAAGTGAGCAAGATCCCCTTGGGTTTTAGCTTCACCCCTCCTGTCACCTTTAGTGGTGGAGGTTTACACGAGATGAGTTGTGGAGGCTTTGGTAGTGGTCATGGCTTCGACAACGAAGGTGGTGCTAGTGGAACCGGTTCTAGTGGTGGCTTTGGAAGTGGAGGTGGATCCGTTGGAGGCCCTACTAGTGGTGGTGGCTCTAGTAGCAGTTTCAACAGCAGTCACATTGAGGGTTTTGGTGGTGGCTCTGGTAGCCGTTTTTGGTGCAAAGCACCATGTTCCTCTATTTGGAGAATTGGGTCTAGTAAGGTTGATTTAGGTGGTTTGAGTCATGCTGTTATCAAATAAGGCCATATTAGGCCATCTTGTAATATTTTTTTTTAGTATTTTGGGTTAGGTTAAATTTTATTATGTAAAAATGCAAAACTTGAAATGTTGCAAAAGTTGAAAAGTTGTAAACTTGCCAAATTGCAATCTTGAGGGATCCCAATGGTCATGGGCATTGAAATGATAGTTGGAACCATTCTAATAATTTTTTTAGAGTTTAAATTTGGTTTTAAACTTGATGTAGAGGGTTGGTTGATGGTTTTGAGAAGATTTGATCAATAAAATTCTTTGTTTTTCATTGATTTTCTGTACTTTTCTCTTGTATAGTGCTATTTTAGAATCTTGTATAGAGTGGCTTCAGTCCAAATTGCTATTGAATCATTAGATATACGTGTTAACAACAATCCTGAGTTGATCCAATTGGTTTTTGTGTAGATTGAATAATTTGGTGGCAAAAATACTGTAACTGGTTAAAAATAGGGCTTTAAGGGTTTTGTAGTCTAAAATGTAAAATGACCCATTCCACGTCCTATAACCTATTGTAACTAAGTGGAATGGGTCCAATAGTGTAGGGTTAGAGGTTGGAGTGCTTGTGGAAGGAAGGGGAGGTCATTTGCAAGTTTGGGCATGAAGCCCAAGTTGAGAAAATGGATGATTTTTTAGAGAAAATGAGAGGTTTGAGTGAGGTAAAGGTTTTAAAACTTGAGGGCAGCAACTTTAGAAGGTATATTGAGTTTTTGTAGTAAAAAAAAAAGGTGCTTTATTCCTTGTTAGGGTGAAATATGATTGGGATGGGTGATTTTCAATAAACCCCAGCTTGTTCAAGTAAAATTGAGGGTTTTTTGGTTAGAGGTTCGAGAACTAAAATATGACTAAGAGTGGGATATTTGGAGGTTTTGAAGGTTGGTTGTTTACTGTCAATAGTAATTTTTGGTTTTTGGGGTGCTTAAATGACACTTTCTTTGTAAAAAAAGCCTAATTAGCCTTGTAGGACAATGATAAAACCCTATTTTGAAGGTCTTGGTCCAAAGAGACCATTAGTGGATTTCTGATATGTTTAAGAGGACATTAATGGGTATTTGAAATGGTGCATAGGTTGAGGGTTTGTAAAGTAGTTTGAAACAAAAGATCAAAAAGGTAGGTATACACACCTACTAGACTAAGTTGTGAAGCTGGGAAGGAATTTCACTCGTAGAGGGGGTTGTGGTTTCAAAAAGTGGTTGAAACATCTGAAATGGAGTTGAATAGTTGAAGGGCCTCCCTATATTATATTAGTTGGTAATGGAGCGTAGGTGCCAGATCTATGGAAGAAGAAGAGTTGCATATTCAAAAGAAGGTAGAAGTTGAAAAGGCAAGATGTCTCCCAAGGATAATGCAACTACTAAAGAATTGTAGAAGTTGAGAGAAAGGAATGTTAAATTGTTGGAGTTTCATAATGTTGTGTTAGAAAGGCTTGTTTCCCTGGAGTCAAATTAGAGAAGAGGTGTAGCATTGGGTGATGTGATTGAAACAAGAGACGAGGAAGAGGAAAATTTTCAAGAGGTTGATGAAGGGAGATTAGATCCTAAAGAATAGAGGATGATAATGCTTCTAAAAGAAGTCAAAGGTGATACACACAACGTAAAAGCTGATTTTCCCATGTATACTAGAAATTTGAATGACGAAGAGTTATTAGATTGGATTGCATCCATGGATAATCACTTCGAGTGTGAAGAAGTACTAGATGAGAAGAAGGTGAGGATAACCAAGAAAAAACTTAAGGGAGATGCATTGTTATGGTGGGACTATGAACAAGCTAAGAGGAGAAAGAAGGGTAAAGCCAATATAGTTTCATGGGATAGGATGGTTGTAATGCTAAAAAGTAAGTTTCTTCCTAAAGATTTTGAATTTCAGTTGTATAAGAAAGTTCAAGGTCTAAAACAAAAAGATCTAGGTGTTAAAACTTACATTGATGAATTTGATAAGTTGAGCATAATATTAGGTAGAAAAGAGGATGAGGTTGAAAATTTGCTAGGTATTTGGGTGGCCTTAGATTTAATATCCAACATGAATTGGTTATGGAAAATCCAAGATTTTTAGAAGAATGTTTTCAGTTAGCCAATAGAGTGGAAGATAATTTTAAAAGGAGAGAAGATAAGTCCATTAGAGGTAGAGGCATAAATCAAAGAGGTAGAGGAACCTTTCATACTTCAAAGCAATCAAATGAAGGCCAAGAGGATGTGAATAAAGGACAAGAACAAGTTGCAGATTTTAGAGGTGGTTTTAGAGGCTCAAGAGGTAGATTTAGAGGAGGTAGAAGTACAAATACATTTTCTAGTAGGTTCTACAATTGCAATGAGCTTGGTCATCCATCGTACAAGTTCCCTAAAAAGCAAGGTTCTACATCAAGTGGAGGTGAAAGGAGAAGTGAAAGGAGAGATCAAATAGTACAAGAAGATGAATGTGAGTTCAAATTCTTCAAGTAAGTTGTTTCTCTGAAATTTCTAGAAATTTTGATGCTAAGAAGACAAGTGTTGGGTATGTCCAGGATCATCATGAAAAAAACAGGCCCTAAAGTGGCAAAAAATTCAAAAAAATCAGAGTTAGGCAACTTGATGTAAAATTTTTAATAAGTTAGCTATATTATTTCAAAAATATGTAAGAATAGAATTTGTATCAAATTGAATGTAGTTTCTAAACTACTAGATTTGTTTAGAAACAAAAAAAATCTATTTAGTGAAAATTTGAAATTTCAATACAGTGTACTTAAATTTTAGGGAAAAAATAAGTAGGTGTCTATTTGACCACCCTAACCACAATAAAATGATAATATATTTTTATAATAATTTAGATACAATTAGAGGAATCGTGGCTCAATGTGATGCATATTTTTTTGTAATTTTTTTCCAAGTAAATAATTAGTTATGAATTTTTTTATTACAACTTTTAAAAATATAAAAACTTCGTATGTTTGACCACCTTAACAAAAAACTTTATGAAATTCAATTTTTTTATTAATCCTATAGTATGTGAATCATAGAATGTGATGCATATTTTGGATTCAAAAAATGTGATACCATTTGAAAGCTATAGATATTTTTCAATTAGCCTATCAATCGGGGACTTTAGTCATAATTTGAATAGAAAATGAATAATAATTAATTATTAAATTCAAAGTAAGGAATAATTTATATTAGTGGAAAGCTAAGAATATCCTTTAAAAACCCTTTTTGTTTCTTAAATTTTGAGTAAAAAAAAGGTTGTCAGTCACATACCCATCATAGTGCCACTTTTTGACCCATCATGATTGTCGACATACCCTATTGAAGATCTCTAGAGAGAAGGAACTATTGTAGAGAAGAGCTTTATTTAGGACCACATTTAATTCAAAGGGTAAGGTATGCAAAGTAGTTAAAGATTCAGGATGCATTGAAAATATTGTCTCTAATGAAATGATAGAGAAGTTGAAGTTGCAAAAGTTTCCTCATGAAAATCCATATCAAATTTCATGGTTGAATGATAGCCAATCTATCTTGGTTTATGAACAAGCATTGATTAAATTTAGTATTGGTGGATCATACAAAGATAAAATTTATTTGTGATGTTTTTCCAATGGACTGTTGTCATGTCTTGCTTGGAAGACCATTAAAATATGACGAGCATGTTACATATGATTGCAAAGGAATAGTTATCAAATTGAGCATAATTGAAGTAGGTTTACAGTCATTCCATTGTAAGGTGATGTGGAGGGTCAGTCAAGGATAACTAAGGTACTTATGTTTGGTAGGAAAGAGTACATGAAGCTTGAGGGAAACAAGAGTAGAGAATGTACAGTCATTGCAGAGATTGCAGATGCTAGGGCAGTAGATGCATTGGTATCAAAGAATGTGAAGAAATTTAGCTTGAAGAGGAGTTTGATTTTGCAGAAAAAATGATGAAATGTTGATGAAGACAGTCCAAGAGAAGGTCAAAGGTTAAATGAGTATTCAACCATAAGTTGTATGGAGAGAGAATAATGTAATCCTAGTTGGGGTAGTGATATGTCCTATGACAAAAAAAGAGGACAAGGGGAATTCAATTGCAGTCAAAACAGAGGTTAACAATTCTACTAAGACAGAGGTCATAAAGGTAGAGAAATCAAGGAAAGTGATGAGGGTAGAAAATGGAGAGAAACAAAGTGAGAGGCGAGAACAAAGGAGAAAGTTTGAGGATGAAACAAGGGTTGAATAGATGACAGTCCAAGACAAGAGTGGAAGAGAGGTGTATGCAGTTAGGAAGGAAATTTTGACATCATTTCAGGGTGGAATGAAGTTGAAACAACATTCATTTAGTGAAGGAAAATATGTTAAAGAAAGGAATCATATTAAAGGAAAAAATGGAGCACCAGACAATGTGGCAACACATTCAAGAGTCAATGGGGAAAATTACCAATTCAAGGAGCATCAGACCAAAGGATCTTTGTAGGTCAAAGAGATGGAGATTTCAAAGGGACTTGGAAAGGTTTCAAGGCCAGATGAATGGTGTAGAGTACCATGTTCCTCTATTTGGGGAATTAGATCTAGTTAGGTTGATTTAGGTGGTTTGATTCATGTTTTTATAAAATGAGGAAATATTAGGTCATCTTGTAATGGTTTTTTTAGTATTTTGGGCCAGGTTAAAGTTTATGTAAAAAATGCAAAAGTTGAAATGTTGCAAAAGTTGAAAAGTTGTAAACTTGCCAAATTGTAATCTTGAGGGAGCCCAACGGTCATGGTCATTGAAAGGATAGTTGAAACCATTATATTAAGTTTTTAGTGTTTAAATTTGGTTGTAAACTCGATGTAGAGGGTTGGTTGATGGTTTTGAGAAGATTTGATCAATAAAATTCTCTATTTTCAATGATTTTCTATATTTTTCTCTTGTACAGTGCTATTTTAGAACCTTGTATGGACCCATACAGAATGGATTCAGTCCAAATTGCTATTAGATCATTAGAAATATGTGTTAACAAAAATCTTGAGCTGGTTTGATTGGTTTTTATGTAGATTCAAGAATTTTGTGGCAAAAATACTATAACCGACTAAAAACAGGGCTTTAAGGGTTTTTTAGTTTAAAATTTAAAATGACCCATTCCACCTTCTGTAACCTACTATAACTGAGTGGAATAGGTCTATTAGTTTAGGTTTAGAGGTTGGAATTCTTGTGGAAGGGAGGGGAGGCCATTTGTAAGTTTGGGCATGAATCCCTAGTTGAGAAAAGGGATGATTTTTAAGAGAAAATGAGAGGTTTGACTGAGGTAAAGGTTGTAAAACTTGAGGGCAGAAACTTTAGAAGGTAGATTGAGTTTTTCTAGTAAGAAAAAAGGTGTTTGATTCCTTATTATGGTGAAATAGTACTATGATGGGTGATTTTCAATAAACCCCACCTTGTTCAAGTAAAATTGAGGGTTTTTTGGTTAGACCTATGTTAGAGGACTGAAATATGACTAAGAGTGGGATATGTGGAGGCTTTGAAGGTTTTTTGCTGACTGTCAACAGTAATTTTGGGTTTGTAGGGTGTTTAAATGGAACTTGCTTTGTAAAACGGGCCTAATTGGCCTTGTAGGACATTGATAAAACCCTATTTTGAAGGTGTTGGCCCAAAGAAACCATTAGTGTATTTGAGATATGTTTAAGAGGACATTAACAGGTGTCTTAAATGGTGCATAGGTTGAGGGTTTTTCAAGTATTTTGAAAGAAAATACCAAAAAGGTAGGTCTGCACACCTACTAGATAGAGTTGTGAAGCTGAGAAGGAATTTCACCCTTAGAGGGGGTTGTGATTTAAAAATGTGATTGAAACATATGAAATGGAGTTGAATAGTTGAAGGAACTCCTTGTATTGCATCAGTTGGTATAAGAGCATAGGTACTACATCTTTGGAAGGAGAAGAGTTACAGATTTAAAAGAGGAAGGTTGAAGTTGAAAAGGCAAGATGCTGCCCAAGGTTAATGCAACTACTAGAGAATTGGAAGAGTTGAGAGAAGTGAATACTAGTTTGTTGGAGTCTCATAATGTTGTGTTAGCAAGGCTTGCTGCCCTAGAGTCAAATCAGAGAAGAGGTGCAGTGTTGGATGATGTGAGTGAAACAGAAGAAGAGGAAGAGGAAGAGTTTTAAGAGGTCAATGAAGGGGCATTAGATCTTGAAGAACATAGGATGGAAAGGCTTCTAAAAGTAGTCAAAGGTGATATACACTAGGTAAAAGTTGATTTTCCCATGTATGGTGGAAATTTGAATGATGAAGAGTTATTAGATTGGATTGCAGCCATGGATAATCACTTCGAGTGTGAAGAAGTACTAGATGAAAAAAAGGTGAAGATATCCAAGACAAAACTCAAGGGAATTGCATTGTTATGGTGGGACTATGAACAAGTTGAGAGGAGAAAGAAGGGTAAAGCCAAGATAGTTTCATGGGACATGATGGTTGCAAAGCTAAAAGGTAAGTTTCTTCCTAAATATTTTGAAGTTCAGTTGTATAAGAAAGTCCAAGGTTTGAAACAAAAAGATCTAGATGCTAAAATTTATACTGATGAATTCTATAAGTTGAGCATATGATTAGGTAGACAAGAGGATGAGGTGGAAAATCTAGGTATTTGGGTGGTCTTATATTTAATATCAAAGATGAATTGGTTGTGGAAAATCCAAGATCTGCAGAAGAATTTTTTTAGTTAGCCATTAGAGTTAAAGATAAGTGAAAAAGGATACAAGATAAGTCCATTAGAGGTAAATTCAAAAATTGAAAAGGTAGAGGAACCTTTCATACTTCAAAGCAATCAAATGAAGGCCAATAGGATGCGAATAAAGGACAAGATCAAGTTGTAGATTTCATAGGTGGTTTTAGAGGCTCAGGAGGTAGATTTGGATGAGGTAGAAGTATAGATACATTTGCTGGTAGGTGCTACAATTGCAATGAGTTTGGTCATCCATCCTACAAGTGCCTTGAAAAGCAAGGTTCTACATCAAGTGGAGGTGAAAGAAGAAGTGAAAGGAGAGATAAAATAATATAAGAAGATGAATATGAGAGTTCAAATTCTTCAAGTCATGATGTTGCTCTAGAAGTTGGGGAAATTTTGATGTTGAGAAGACAAGTGTTGAAGACTACTAGAGAGAAGGAACCATTCCAGAGAAGAGCTTTATTCAAGACCACATGTAAGTCGTAGGGTAAGGTATGAAAAGTAGTTAAAGATTCAAGATGCATTGAAAATATTGTGTCTAATGAAATGATAAAGAAGTTGAAGTTGCAAAAGTTTCCTCATGAAAATCCATATAAGATTTCACGGTTGAATGATAGCCAATCTATCTTGGTTTGTGAACAAGCATTGATTGAGTTTAGTATTGGTTGATACAAAGATAAAGTTGTTTGTGATGTTGTGCTCATTGACTATTGTCATGTCTTTCTTGGAAGACCATGGCAGTGTGACAAGCATGTTGTATATTATTGTAGAAGGAATAGTTATCATATTGAGCATAATGGAAGTAGGTTTACACTCATTCCATTGCAAGGTGATGTGGAGCGTTAGTCAAAGATATCTAAGGTGATATGTTTGGTAGGAAAGAGTGCATGTGAAGCTTGAGGGAAACAATAACAGAGAATTTGTAGCCATTGCAAAGATTGTAGATGCTAGGGAAACAGATGCATTGGTATCATAGAATGCGAAGACAACCAACTTGAAGAGGAGTCTGATTTTGCAAAAAAAAATGATGAAATGTTGATGAAAATAGTCCAAGAGAAGGTCAGAGGTCAGATGAGTATGCAGCCACAAGTTGGATGCAGAGAGAATAATGGAATCCTAGTTGGGACAGTGATATGTCTTGTGACAACAAAAGAGGACAATGGGCAATCAATTATAGTCAAAATAGAGGTTAACAAGTCTACTGAGACAACAGTCATAAAGGCAGAGGACTTGAGGATAGTGATGATGGTAAAAGATGGAGAGAAACAAAGTGAGAGGCAAGAACAAAGGAGAAAGTTTGAGTATGCAACAAGGGTTGAACAGATGGTAGTCCAAGACAAGAGTGGAAGAGAGGTGTTTACAGTTAGGAAGGAAAATTTGACATCATTTTAGGGTGGAATGAAGGTGACACAACATTTATTTAGTGATGGATAGTATTTTCAAGAAAGGAATTAGATTAAAGGAGGAAATGGAACACCACATAATGTGGCCACACATTCAAGAGTCAATGGGAAAGATTACTAGTTCAAGGAGCATCAAACCAAAGGAATTTTGTAGGTCAAAGAGATGGAGATTTCCAAGGGACTTGGAAAGGTTTCAAGGTTGGGTGAATGGTGCAGAGCACCATGTTCCTCTATTTGGGGAATTAGATCTAGTTATGTTGAAGTTTTCAAGGCTGTTTTTTGACTATCAACAATAATTTGTGGTTTGTAGGGTGTTTACATGGCACTTGCTTTGTAAAACAGGCCTAATTGGCCTTGTAGGACAATGATAAAACCCTATTTTGAAGGTGTTGGTCCAAAGAGACCATTAGTGGATTTGAGATATGTTTAAGAGGACATTAATGGGTGTCTAAAATGGTGCATAGGTTGAGGGTTTTCCAAGTAGTTTGAAAGGAAAGATCAAAAAGGTAGTTCTACACACCTACTAGACAGATTTATGAAGCTGAGACGAAATTTCACCTTTAGAGGGGGTTTCAATTTCAAAAAGTGATTGAAACATCTGAAATGGAGTTGAATAGTTGAAGGACCTCCCTGCATTGCATCAGCTTTGGAGGAGGTTCCTCTAGCCCTCTATCTTATAGTGACCCTATTCTGAACACTCTTCTTTAGAATATAGGAAAGATGCAGAGTTAGTTAGTGATTCTCTCCCAAGCCTCTACCCATCCTATCTTCTAATCCTTCTTCCAGTATAGCCCATTGCTTGTTGCAATATTGAAGACTCCCTTCCCTTAGGGAATGTAGATTCCTAAATTTGATAAATACAACTGCAAAGGAGACCCATAGACACATTTTTCCACCTTTAATGACTTGTGCAAAAACTTCTTCCATCATGATGCATTGATGGATAAACTATTTCCTTGATCTCTCAAGGATACAACACTTGAATGGTATTGTTCCTTTCTTGATAATTCTCTTTTAACATTTGATCAACTTGTAAACCAATTCCTATGAAAGTTCCAAGCTAACATCAGGACAAATAGGACATTTTCAGATCTTGTCCGGTGTAAACAAGGTGAGAACAAAAAGATTACTAATTTCATAGCATGGTATTAGGCACTCTTCTCGCAAATCTCATATTCGTTGCCCAATTCTAATGTCCAAAAGCTATTCATATGGAAGTTACAAATGTCTTGGAAAGAGAAGTTTTCCCTTATGAAATACCCTTATTTCACACATTTGTGTGCAACCCTATGAGAGTACCAAAAAATGGTACTTTAGTTCAAAGGACCCTCCTCACACTCCTGCTCTGAAGGTAATTCCACTGTATTGATCTATGGGAAAGGTAAATCTTTTGTGAATGTAGTATCCGCTATAGATGACAACAACCTTAGACATAACCAAAAATTCATAAAGTTATCAGAATCTTACCCCTCCATCTTGCAAAATTTTTTGAATGATAAGAGCGTAACCTTGCCAAACCCTAGACCTCTTAAGGAACCTTACCCTAATTGGTATGATGCAAGTACTTACTGTTAGTACTATCAGGTTAACGAACATGATATTGAACATTGTATGTGCTTGCATCATGAGATACAAGACTACATCGAGGATGGTACTATTCATCTTGATGGAAGCAAACAAAAGGCAAACAAATTGGTTGCAAAAGCGAATAGTGAATTACAGATATGCACAAACCCATTTCTATCACATTATGCTAACATGATCATCGATCCCACTAATTCTATCACTTTGCCTGAGGAATATGTTAACATGGTCACGGTTACTTCTACCACATAGCCTATGATAGGTTCACTGGATATGACATTCACTTTGTAGTACTTACCCTTAAATAACAAGCCCTCACCTCTCTACATTCCCACTCACCTCAATGGTAACATTGTGATAGGAGTCCTAGTAGACTCCGCGAGTCGAGTGATTGTTATTACAGAAGAGACATTATGGCTTAACTCACTACATAAAAAAGAATACAAAGAAACAAAATCTATCATCTATACACATGATGGTCTTTCTCTAAAACCATATGGATTGATAACTTTTTCCATCCTAGTTGGACCTAAGGTTTTCGACACGATTTTCGATGTCATTCCAGAATTAGATCTATTTAGGATGAAGCTAGGCATACCTTGGCTAGATTCTATGAATACAATCACCTTTGTTATCCTTAAATGTTTAAAATTATCTCATGAAGGTGTCGTGCATGTGGTGCATGACACTGGATACTAGCCTCTGGTGTCCTATGGGGGATATTCATTAGACCATTTTTGGCTCACCCTAGTTGGTCTGCTTCCTCCAAGAACAAGCCTAATTTACAAGAATTATGTAAAGTACAAGACCAGGGGCAAGGGAAAACCAAAATTGGTTCTTCTTGTAGCACAACAATTGATTGCCTCTCCTTCTCAAAGAGGGAAGGAGAAGATTTCCTCCCCTCAGGATGACTCATCTACTCCCCTCTCTTGAGAGGAGTATTGGATGAGCAAGCTTGGCTTTCACCTGTTGAGTCTGATGATCCCTCCTTGGCATAGACCCAAGATCAAGATATCGGATCTCCCTACTAAACCACCTAGACCTTGGTACTACCTATATGGTAGAGGAAAAGGTCAGAGTGAAGAGTCCTCTTCATCTCAACCTTTGTGGCCTCCTGCCACTCCTGCTCCTAAAGAAATGAATGGGAAGAGGCCTACTTCCGAGGAACTTGAGCTAACTCCCCCCACTGCTTCTTAGCCTACTCCTTCTGCTCCTGTTCAAGAGTTTGTTCCTCCATAAAAAATGGCTATAGTGGGCACTCGCATGGCTGAGCACGAGCATTCTGTTCCCTTGCAATATTTGGCCTCTAGTTCAAAGAGTCATACAAATGGCCTTGCGCATGAGCGCAAGAGCCAGTGAAAGATCTCATTGCCAAGCAAGCCTCCTTATAAAGGAAGGAAGAGGAGATGACTGCCCCTATATCAGGTCCTCCTATTGCATCCTCCTCTCCCCTCCCCTCTACTTTTGTTCAAACCAGCTCTGTGTCACTTTCGGCTTCCACTATGAGTGTGAATGCACCTAACCCAAAAAGGTATAGGTGTTCATTGCTCTTGGATCTTCCTTTGTTGATGTCTATTCTAGATATCTCGCCTTTCCTGAAACCCATAGATATGACTAACACCTCGGTCATATCTACAACGGTTCATTCCTCCTCTTCCTCTGCAGTTCTTTCCTTGTTTGTGGGGATTTCACCTCCTCTGATGAAGCATAAGGTAGATAGTGGTCCTTCCAGCAATGAAAGATGTGAGAGGATCCCACCTTCTCTAAAAGGTGGTCGTGCGCTAACTTGTTGTGTCCTAGTGATAGAACCATTCCTGGCTTCTCCTAAGTTTTTCATGCTTTTGAATCACTTGGTGAGCCTAGCGTTGAACCTAGGGTGCACCCTCCCCCATCAATTGAGGTGAAACATGGCACTCTTGTTAAATTCATGTTTAACTCTCTGGATGAGGTTTTAGCCTTGTTGGCGATCTTCACAAAATCGCTAACCTTAGCTCCATAGGAGCTCGGTGGAGAGGACCTTATGTGGACTTCTTCCTTAGCCCTTGTTGTGGGAGGGTCAGACACTCCTCTTAACATTCCACCATTACAAGCTCATTTCCTTCCCCCTATGATGATCTAGAGTGGGAAGTGGACGACCTCTTGGTCGATCAATGTTAGGAGGAGGCCCCTTCTTTATCTTTAGATTAGATGTGCGTGTTTTTTGTGATGTGTTCCCCCATGACCATGCTATGTGTGCCTGGATGACCCTTACCACCCTTGTTGGTGCTTGGATATGGATATGGTTTTTGTGTTGTAAATCTTCTTCTATCTGTTTCATCATTCTTCCATTTTTGTGATTGATTTTCGATAAATTGGGGACAATGCAAAGCATTGGGGGCATTTAGGCTTTCCTTCCATGTTGAATCATTTTTTTATTTTTTACTTTTTCTTCTCATGCATTCTTCACGTGGTTTGATATAGTAGGGGGTTGATGACAATTCATTTTATATACTATTATTATACTTTGAGAATATCTAACCCTGAAATATCAGGCTACCCCTATTCCCTTTGTTCAATATACTCTCTTTTAACTTTTCTTTTATCTTTCTCTTCTTTGCTTGAGTTTTCCCTCTTATGTGTGACAATGCCACTTCTTGAACATTTTGATTCCCAAAAAACACATTTGTTACAAACAAATATTTTCTTGAGAATCTTCACAAACTCCTTTTCAAGGATCGCATTCTCGACTTGAAACCCTAATGGAACATATTTCCTTCATCACGGGTTCATAAAGAAAGAACTTGGAAACCTTCCTCTGAAGTGGGAACAACTTTGATCTTCCCCTCGCATGGGAGCATATTCTTCCTTTCAAATTCCTTGATGAATTGAACATATTTCAAAAGGATCCCTTGATCATGAATCAATTCAAGAAAGGAGACATCTCCTTCACACTTTTGAACAACGTGTCCCTTGAGTGGACCCCTTCTTCATGCCAAGGTTCTCGAGGCACCCCTTTGAAATTATTCCAAATTGTTTATGGTCTACATGACTATCCACTTACTTTCTTGCGTGATCACCTTTTGATGTGTTCTATCTATGGATAAATGCCTTTTTGACTCTACAGAGTCCACTTTCCTTGGATTTCCTCCATATGAGGGATCTTGGGGGATACCTCCCTACATGTCTGCAGGCCTATAGGTCACTTCCTTTGAGCTTCCTCCATGTGAGAGATCTTGGGGGTGGCTCCCGTGCAGGTTTGAGGGTTTGTAGGGAACTTTCTTGGGTTTCCTTTATGCAAGAGATCTTGAAGGACACCTTCCCTGTAGATTTTCAAGTCTTTAGGGAACTTTCTTGGGTTTCCTTCATGCAAGAGATCTTGAAGGAAACCTTCCCTATAGTTCTTCATTTTTTTAGGGTGCTTTCTTGGCTTCCTCCATGTGAGAGATCTTGGGGGTCACTTCCGTGCAGTTTTATAGATCTGTAAGGAACTTTTTTGGGTATCCTTCATGTGAGAGATCTTAGGGGACACCTTCCTTTTAGGTATGTAGTCCTATGAGGTGCTTACTGCTTGAGGCTTCGTTCATGTGAGAGATCTTGAGGGTTACCTCCTTGTAGGTCCATGGGCCTATAAGACTCTTTCATTCTTCAGCTTTATAGTTTTGCATGGCTATGAAGTTCTTTACTTGTATTTTTCTCTTGAGTTCACCAAATTGCAGTCTACTTCCTCGATGGTTTAGCTATACATTTATAATTCTATTACCTCTTTAATCTAATTTACCGAAGCACTCATTAGTATTTGTGCTCACTAAAGTGGGGGAAAAATATATAGGATCAAATTTTCACACCTTATGCAAATTCCCCTTTTACCCTTCCTCACTTTAGAAATCCAAATTCAAAGGCTAAATTCCACCTAAGCTTGCTACCTTCATTCCACTTGGCTTTTTTTTTGTGTTAGTAGAGGAATAACTATCAGGGACACCCTTGCCACATGCATACTTCTGTGTGCCATGCTTATGCCCCTAGAAGATTCCTGCATCTAGAACCTGTAGATGTGTTACACTTCCCATTGGAGGTCAATTTGTAATGCCCTCTTTGACTAATCGACCCAAATATGGCCATTTTCTTCATTCTCTCCTTCAAATTCACTCCTTCATGCATTTCAGTTTCTTCTTCACAAGCCTACACAATTTCTCCAACAATTCTCCAAGCATTCTAGCATTCAATTTCATCCTTCAAGCAACACTTTGCACTCCATAGCAGCAACAACAACACTCCATTAACTCCGTAGAGAAAGTACGAAACAAACATCATTACAACAGAGGCTTGAGTCCTCTCATTTTCTCCTCCATTAGCTAGTGAGTCCTCTCCTCTATGATTTGGTTGAGTAGCATAATACTGTTTTGTAGTGCTTTTGTGTTCTTTACTTCATTTCCTTCTTTATCATACATTTCTCCATTGTTGCAAACTTGGCTATCCATGGACGTGGAAATACCAAAATGAGGGTCTGACTAAGGTAGGTTCCTATACAACCATCCAACAATTTTCCTCTCTATTTTGTGTAGGTGGAAGTATTCTTGGAGCTCACTGGTGAACAAGTACCTTTGTGAGATCATTCTTGTCACCCTAACTCTTGTGTACTTATTTTATCATATTGGTTCATATCTTTCCTACTTCATAGCTTTTTTTTGGCTCTTTGGAAGTAATTAGCTAGGATGTTAGTCTATTTTCTTATGCTTAACCTTGTCTCCTTAGTCCTTTGGTTGTATGGATGCCAGTGCATTTGAGAGATGCCAGCATGCTACACTGTTGTCCTAAACTACACTTTTGTCCTCGAGTAGAGAGTTTCCTAAGGCGTAGTGTTGAACCCAAAAACCAACTTTTCTAGCCCCATTCTGAGTTTTGGGTCTATAGAGTGGTTGAAGGACCTTATATTCCTCATCATTCTTGTCCCTCATCTCCTAACACCCCTTTGAGTTGAGGTAAGTGAGGGCCACCTTCCACTCTTGGCTCTCCATACCTAGGGCCTTTAATGTGGTTGGTCCCCCTCTCTTACAGGAGGAATAAGAAATAAGTTATTGTGTTACAAGGTATTTCATAGTATTTATTTTCTACTAAAACTAATAGGGATGAAATTTCTAGAGGTGGTCCTTATTTCTATTAGAATGTGCATCTTTTTATGAAGTAGTGGCATGCGGATTTTAATTCATCAAAGGAAATCATAATTACCTAGCTTGAATTCAAATGTATATTCTTTCTTAAGAATTTTGGTCTACCTATGTCTTTGAGAAATTTTTTCTTTCCTTAAGGGAGGCCATTGATATTTCAAGACATTTTCATGGGTGTGGTCACCCTACTTGTACTAGAATTTGTGTTGTATTAAATCTATTTTCTCCTCTCCCTTAGAGTGTCACTTTGTGTGTGAGATATCTAAACGGTCTTAGAACCTTGATTATGAAACTCTCATATTTATAAATAGAGGTGTCTATGAATATGGTCATTTTTCTTAGAATTGTACCACTATTTCAATTAACCTTCTAAAACCTAGGAAATAGGCGTTCCACCTTTTGGGAGATGGAACTAGGGATAATGACCTCCTATTTCACTTAGTTTCACTCAAGGAAACCTTAGAGATCTAAATCCAAGGATGGAATGAGGGAAATATATTTTATAAAGGTTGGACCCTAGGGTATGATAAAAGAATAAAAAGGGGTTCACCACTAAGCTAAAGCTTGGAAATATTAGTAACATGCAAGACCTAATGATAAAACTTAATGATATGCAAAGCTGAAATAAATGACCTAGAAATGAGTCCAACTGAGAAAGCACAAAGGTGCACTTGGAAACTTGAATGTGCTCAGAAAAAGGTATGAAATGCTAAAAATTCTAACTTTAATGCTCACTAGGACTCATACGCTAGTAGGGGTGATTTAGTCCCAGATTAGGGTTTCTAACAAAAATTGGAATCTAGAACTGTTGAATTAGGATCTAAGAAAATGTTTGAAAATTTGTACACTGGGACTCATATGCCACAAGTGGTGATTTAGTCCCAGTATCATGGTTGCTCTAAAAATTTGATATCCTTTGGTGACTTATTGTAGCTTTCTTCCTATCAAATCTCTGAGTCTGAATCATTGAATTGTAACCTATAGATGACTTTCCCTGATTTTGCAAGTAAGGTGATAACTTTGACAACTTGACAAATTTTCTCCAATCTCACTCTTCAATGGATCTTCAACCTAAACCACCTAGATCTGCAATCACACATGAAAGAGAGAGAAAAATGTTGTTTCATTATTAGATAGGGGTTTTCCTTGGTCAAACCCTATTTTGGTAATCAAACCTTGAAATAAAATGAAATAGAATGGAGGAATGATGAATGAATAAATATGCAATGTTGCAACTCACCAAACCCTTGAACAAAAGGATGCAATATTGTACGTAATGGTGAACATGAATGTGGATCTTGAATCTTTCTTATATGATATCCAGATCTTGTCTTGAATGCTTGCTTGAATCATAAAACCCTACATCACAAATGTTAAGTCAAAAATAGACATGATTCATGATGACTTTGACACGATGCTTGATGCTTGAATAGTGCTAAAAAATGCTTGATAATCACTCTTGAATTCTCTTGAATTGTTAGCATCCTCAAATTCTTAGATCACATGTGCTCATTAAAATTGCTAGGAGAAAATATGTGAAATAATAGGTTGTATTCCTACTTGTTTATGCAACATTTCTCAAAATTACAACACTACAAGACGACATTAGATATAGGAGAATAAAATTCCACTAAGAATTTGAATTTAATTTAGGTCTAAGCTAAGCATGAATCATACACCAATTGTAGCATATGAATCCCATTAGGCTAAGCTTGAGACACATTTTTTAAGAAATGCTTAGTTTAGTGTGAAATCCAAACTAGGGCCCTGAAACCTAGGTGGGACCCATATGAACAAGGTGGCGTATGAGTACCAGATCACTAAATCTGGTCCATACGATCCAAAATCATGAAATTATGATTGGTTACTTGAAATATGTCAGGATTATCCTTAGAAAGATACATTAATTAAGGCTTGTGGATGGAAAATAAGGCCAAAGAAGGCATAAAGAAACCCAGTTTTGGTAGGGAGGGCCCAAACAAGTGTTAAAATGTCAAGGAAAACATTTTTCTACACTACATTTAGCCCCCACTTTAGTGAGAGGAGGAACTTGCTTCAAAATCACATCAAGAGGGGTCCAACCATACCAATTCTAGTAAGAGAGGATGACAATTATCAAGAGGGATGATCAAGCCCCCAAGATCAAGGTCCTATGGAAAACCAATATAAGCAAAAAATAAAACACATGAATATAATGTAAAGATCAATAATAAGGTGTAAGAATACACTATCAAAGACAGAGAAAGAAAAATAAAAAAAGGGGTGGATCAAGCTTCTATCATTTGTACCACATGCTATGGATCATATTTGAGTTGTATGTCTAAGGAAGTTTACCAGTGGAACACAATGTCCACTATACTTGAACCAACACACACTCACAAGGGCTAGTAGAACCTCATGCCATCTACTAGGTGATCCCCCAGTGAGACACATACACATGTGGCCAATATGGGCTCACACAGATAAGAAAGTGGCTATGAGAAAGTCATGCCTAGGTTTGGCTCACATATGTAAAACCATACCATAGTTATAACTCTTGATAACTTTGATAATCCACCACACAACAATGAACATCGAGCTTCATGAGGCAAGAAAATATTTGTATGCTTGACACTCATGAACAAACAAGATGGCTCCACAAGCAAGCAAAGTGTGTTATGCAAGGTGGCCATATAACTAAAATTGTAAATGCAAAATAGTGTAAGGTATGTTCAAAGGATTTTTCTTAGTTCATGTAAGCTCTTAACTTAGGGAAAAACATGCCTAATATCTCCAAGAGAGGAATAATCGAAGAATAAAAGATTCACAACTTAGGGGATGTAGTGTGTCGCATCAAGCCAATAAGAGGAATATAATATGCTAAGCGAGATCACGCTCTTGAAGGACATCACACCCAATGTCAACACAATGCGAAAGATGCATCGCATGAAGTAAGAATACTACACAATGAAATATGAAATGTAAAAGAATAATGCCAATGTATGCCCCCACTTTAAAGAAATTGCTAAACACCATGTTGTGAGGAATTACTCTAAAGTAGCAAATGATAAATTCTAACAATAAAGATGACATGAGAACATTTTTGAAAATCCCTATGCCAAGTAATATGTTTCCAAATAAAGCTACGTCATGAAAAAGGAAGGGGTTTCCCCCAAAATGAAACTCTAAACACATGAGGGATCCATGGATTTGGGGTAAGTATGTTCTTGCTATAATATTTTTAGAGAGCTCAAAAGCATTGTGCTAGCAACATTCTTATAATTTTCCTACTAACAGCCTGTTATATCATGAGTATTATGAATTTTAACTGTGTGAGCATTCTTTCTATTGGGTGTGCAAAAAGTGGTGAGTTTAACTCTTTGAGCTACTATTTGTCTCTATTGCTTGTCCTCAAAATGGTAATAATTATATAAATGTATGCTAATAGAGCAACGGATGGTCACAACTATTCTGGTTATTAGTTATTGCTCCTCTCACATCCATTATCATAGGAAGCCTTCTAGTGTTTGACACCCATGCAGAAAAGCATGGAGTTTACCTTGTATGTGCAACCTTCAATTTTTTATTCAAAACTGTATTTTATAGAGAAATAGTTTATAATTCTTCTTCTACCATGAGTCCTACTGATATGAAGAAAATCTTATTCGATGAAATGGAACTATGCAACAAGAATGCATGAAGAAATTGATAAGACATTTGATGCAAAATTCATTCTCAAACCACAAAAGAGTGAATGGTAATTAATAGAGTCCATACTTAAAAAAGTCATTAGACACAAAATTAATATAAGAGAGAATGTATTAATAGAGTCCATACTTCAAAAAGTCATTAGACACAAAATTTAGTCTTTTATGGCTAGATTTTCTAGATAACGCCACATAATACTTTCCCTACAAAATTTGTCCATCTTATTTTCAACATTATTAACGGAATAGAGCAATTTTTGTACAATTTTGAGCTAAGTCCCTTTCCACGGTTTTAGTGAAATTACTTTTGTGATAGTTGTAGTGACAACAATAATCAACATATTTCTGATGTTGAAAATGCGATGACTACCAGAGGTATGTTCCTTAATGGTAATTAGGGGAGTTCAAACCATCTTCATATGTTAAACTTATTTCATTCTTTTTCACAAACTTTATATATTTTGTACCATATTTCTAGCATTTTTATGCTATTATACTGGATCATGTATTTGAATATCCACTCTGTAGAGGTCTAGGTGATGCCTGCAAATTGTTGACAAAATGCCTCAGAATATTGCTCACCATGGAAAGTAATGATTGCAAGCCATCAAATTATGTAGGAAGGTAAGAGTTTATTATCTATTGTAGATACAAACGACTATGCCAAACATGCATTTAAAGGTGGAAATTTTGGATTAGAAGCTGGACGTCTTCCATAGCATATAGGATATAGAGTTTCTGTTAGGCACAACTACAATCATCATGGTGAAACTGTACACAAATATTGGAGCATAGACCAAGTGTGGAATGGTCTATAGAATATAACTATGATCTAAGGATGCAAGTAACATAGGTTAAACATTCACCAGCCAACATCATTGCTACAAAATTGAGAGCATGGTATAACTTATCTGTTTTGGCTTGAATTTAATTTACAAGGTTTTCTTGGAATATTCTCAAATGCTATTTATCTGTGCTCCTCAGCTAGTCCTCTAGTTCTTCTTCCTCTCGACCATTCCCACCTTCATCCTCTATCCCCCTCTGTTGATTTTGATCTACTTATATGGACCGAAGACTTATGATAGTAACTCTTCAAACAGTGAAAAGAGAGGCGGTGGAAATGGCATGAAGCGGTGGGAGATAAAGTTGAAACACATTTTCATCATTTTGCCTTGGTAAAAACTTGCCACGTAAAAGCAAAGCTTCCCATATTAGCCATGTGAAGCTCAAATCTGATCTTCATGAGAACAAATATGGCCATGTATAGATAGTGTGCTTCACACAAGTTTGGAAACTTTTATAATTTGGAACAAATAATCATTATATTAACTCATTAAAAATATAATAGAAATTAACCAAAAATGATGAATCACAACAATGATAATTATAAATAATTAAATGCTAATAAATAATGATAATTATTAATACTAATTAAACATATATAGTTTTTAAGATTTATTAAATATTATTGATAATATTTGTATTTTTTCATTTAATAATAAATATTAATTGAATAACAACAAATAACAATAATAGATACAAAATAATAAATAATGTTTAAATAAAAGGATTATAATAATGATAATTATATAATTAATCATATTAATTAACTAATAATTGTATAATAGTAATTGAGGAATGATAATAAAAAAATAATAATTATAATTAATAATATAAATGGAACTATAATAGCTATAAATAATAGATGAAAAATATTAATTTGATAATTGGTCAAAATGAGGGTCATGACAATAGAATGTAATTAGTTAAATCTTAGAATGTGCCAGACAAGCCTAGAAGCATGGAATGGTGGTAGGCTTCTATTTTGATTTTCGAGGAAATTTCATGGAATTAATAAATATAATGATAAGATTAAAAATAATCTTTTTCTTAAAATAGATCCGCATTTATAGATACAAATTTTTAGGGGTAACAGAGAGAGGGGGCTAAAAGTTCCCTCCACCATAGCTTAGACATTTTTATGTTTTTGTGGTAGTTTTATACCAATCCTTTTTAAATTTAAGAAATTATTATTTAGTTTTTATAATTTTTCATCTTTCTTTTCCACTTAAAACATTTTAATGTGAAGAATTTAAAAATTCAAGAAACCTCTTTCTTTAAAAAAGGTTAAACTTTTCCAAGTCCCCATCCATGAATATATATATTTATAATAATTTTAATGAATAATTATAATAATAATATTTTTTTTAATTATAAGCACAATGATATCTTTAAATATTACCAAGATACAACTAAGAAATAAGTGTATTTAATCAATCATTTTATTTTTCTATATGAATATTAAATATGAATATCTATTTAGAATACCACTAATACACAAATAGATGAAAAAACTAAAAAAACTATTTCACTTATTACATGGACACATAATTTTTTATTTTTATTTAATAATTACTTTTAAAACATTTTAATGTGAAGAATTTAAAAAGTCAAGAAACCTCTTTCTTTAAAAAAGGATAAATTTTGAAAAGCCCTCATCTATGAATACATATATTTATAATAATTTTAATGAATAATTATAAGCACAAGAATATCTTTAAATAATACCAAGATACAACTAACAAATAAGTGTATACAAATACTACAAATACACAAATAGATGAAAAAACAAAAAACTATTTCATTTATTAAACTAAAAGAGGGCTAAAAATTTATTCAATCCAAAATAGAGCAATACAAAGCTAGATCATTACACATCCCTTTCTATCTCCACTAATTGGTCCAACTTTTGTGATAAATCCATGGGTAATTGGCCCCTTTCCACAATATTCCAATCTTGCAAATGATCAGAATCCCATTTAGCCAAACAATCCACAACCCCATTCCATTCACGAGGAATATGATAGAAGGAAAGAGAATCCAAGGAAGCACACAGATTAAGAATTTGTTTTATAATAATAGCCAAATGCTAACTAACATCCTCTAACTGCTGCCTCTTCAACAAAGACACCACCACCTAAGAATCAGATTCACAAATGATCCGTCTCCACCCAAGAGCACAACCACACTCCACAACACATAAAATCGAAAGAGACTCCATCACATTGTTAGTATACCAACCCTTATAAACAAAAAAGATAAACTCAACATTCCCAGAACTAGCCCGCCCAACACCTTCAATATCAGAATGACTAGGATTTCCATGAGAAGAACCATCTATGTTGATTTTCAGCACACCTTGAGGAGGACACCAACATGCCTCCCTATTTATCTTCTAAAGAGGATGTCAAAATATATTTCTCATACACTCTAAGCAGCACCCCTCTAAAGAGGAAGATTGAGACGATTGCAATAGTAAACCTCTCCAGGATCCACAACCTTAGCCAAGCCACACTTAGCCAAAATAGTTTCTCTCAAAGAATGAAGAATCTTCTACCACAAATGTTGTAAAAACAACTTCACATCTTGACACATAAATTTTAATTTTCATTACATGGACACATAAATTTTATTTTTTGTTTAATAATTACTTTATTTAATGAGCTATCTTTTTTATAATATATGCTCCTATTTTTTCTCAATAAAATATCTTATAAATTTAATCAATCTCCCATCCATGAAACTATATATATTCACAATTATTTTAATGAATAGTTATTATAATAATATTTTTTAAATTGTAAACATAGAAATACATTTTAACTTTACTAACATTCATAGTCAAGATAAGTGTATTTAACCAATTATTTTTATTTTCTATAATATTAAATAATATTTATTTAAATTACTACAAATACAAAAATAGAAAATAGAAAAAAACACAAAAATATATAACTTTAAAGTATTTTATTTACTATACACACATAAATTATAAGTTCTATTTAAGAATTATTTTATTTTATTTTATATTAAGCTATATTTTATAATACACTTTTTTCATTTTTGAATGTAGCTTTTAATTTAAAATCTATATATTAGTCATTATAATACTTCACTCAACATTATAAATTTTACCAGATGCTCTAGAGTTAGTCATTTAATTTCTAAAATATTTTGATATTATGTTCATTTATTCGATGATTGTTCCCATTGGTGGTTAATTGGAGACTATTACACTTGGATGGATGGGTCTAGTTATATTTCCATGTCACACTCAATTTGAATTATTAATTAGAGACTATTTCAGTTGGGTGAATAAGTCTAGTTGTATTTCCATATTTCACTCAATTTGAGTATGAGATGATTATTTTTCCAACCCTCTAAAACCAAGACCTAAATTCATGTTAATTATACAACCTTACGTTATAATTAACCTCTTCCACAACTTTGACTTAGATAGTTTTCCAAATACTAACTACTTTCACATTCTATTGCAAATATGCATAAGCAAATTTATTCCATTTCATAGGGACTCTAGCTCTTTTAGAGCTCTTGTTAAAATATATTTCATCATTGATTATATGATATAATTTTTTATGTATCTTACATACATATAGAACAACTTGTCTATTTGAATAGAAAACTTGGTACTTGCTATATTCATTTTAATTATGTCATCTCTCTTTTGGATTGCACATATAATTGTTAATGTTTGTTTTAAAATTTATCTTTTTCACCTAATTTTGATTAAAGAATAAAACTATAAATCTCCAACCTTTCATCACACCAAAATACATAAAATAAAATATACTATTACACCAAATTTATTATTAGTTATTTTCCCAACCTTGCAAATCCTATACACTTATATAAGAATACCATTGTATAAATTAATGTGAAATTACTAATACGTGGGTTTACATTTTTTCTTTACAAGTGTGGATGAAGTATGTCCTTATTTATAGACATCACTAGAGGATGATAGCTTTCATATTTTAAGTTACATGCATACCTTGCAATTTTTCTTAAAGGTTATTATAAAAAAAAATACACATCAAATCCTAATGATACATATAGAAGTCTCATTATGCATTAGGAGATGATCCATTATATTAAAAAAATTGGATATTTTAATTTATCTTCACTTGACTCACATCTAACCTAAGGGAATACCCTCTCGACCTAGTAAATCCTAAAGATGAAAAGGAGAATTACCCTCGCATATATATTAGTTCATTGTTGTTACTATTTGATCATAAGTCCAAATCAACACGTTTTCTCCCAATGACCTTAGGATTTGGTGTTGTCTTGAGGATTTTTGGGATTAATATCTTGGAAATCAACACTTCCTAATATTCAAAGAGTTGTTTATATTTTTTCCTAGTTATATAACCTAGCACATAACATATATAAAATTATTTATATATATTTATTATGTATTCATGGATTACACAAGTGTACATCAATTTAATAATATTCGGGTTAAGTGGTATTCTATCTTTAGTTGAATGTGTATACTTGTTAGTCATATGTTGTTTTGAGGTCTTATTGGTTTTTTTAGTCATCATAACATAAGGTTGCTTGAAGCATAAACTATGTAGTGTTGTATTTATATTCTATTGTTCTAGTTTAGAACTCAATGAAATACCCACTTGGGTTTAGCAATTCATAAAAAAAAAAAGATAACACCCTCTCTTATCGCTTGGTACATAAATATCCATCCATTGAGGACATATCTTACCTTCATAGCTTGGTTCACTTCATTTTCCTTCCGTTATAGTAAGTGTTCATTATAAGAAAAATGAAACTATAGTGTTGAAAGCCAATATGTTATACAAACACTTTTAGAAAGTATTAAATATCTATTTCTATAGATATGCTACTAATGTACTATTAGATCATAAATGCACCACCTAAACCAGATTATGAGGTAATAAAATATCAAGATCTTAGATTCTTAAGATCATTTATTTAATTTTTATCTATAATATAATATTATTTTTTAATTAATAAGTCTCTTGAAATAATACATCAATCAAAACTAATATTAATCAATTTAATTTTTATTTGTCTCAAGTTATTGAATTATCATTCTAACACTAAATATTTTATGTAGAATTTAATTTAAAATAAACTTGTCCTCGATGTGTGTTTTTAGATAGGTCTAAAATACATTTCAAATTATTATAATGCATTTGATATGTGGAACAAGTTGTTCAACCCAATATTTAATAGAAATTATTTGTCATTCAATAATATTGTAAATAATTATTAAAAAAGTGTGACTAATGAGACAATACACTTGAATTAGTCTAATGATGGAGAACTAGTACTCTTTAAAGATAAGTTAGGAATTCATGGATTATAAAAAGATTATTTATCTATTTTTCTATTGATTAACCTATAAATAGATATTTGTTTGTTTGAATTCACAAGACACAACACGCCCTCCAACACCCTAGATAAAATATCAAGATCTTAGATTCTTAAGATCATTTATTTAATTTTTATCTATAATATAATATTATTTTTTGATAGATATGCTACTAATGTACTATTAGATCATAAATGCACCACCTAAACCAGATTATGAGGCAATAAAATATCAAGATCTTAGATTCTTAAGATCATTTATTTAATTTTTATCTATAATATAATATTTTTTTTTAATTAATAAGTCTCTTGAAATAATACATCAATCAAAACTAATATTTATCAATTTAATTTTTATTTGTCTCAAGTTATTGAATTATCATTCTAACACTAAATATTTTATGTAGAATTTAATTTAAAATAAACTTGTCCTCAATGTGTGTTTTTAGATAGGTCTAAAATACATTTCAAATTATTATAATGCATCTGATATGTAGAACAAGTTGTTCAACCCAATATTTAATAGAAATTATTTGTCATTCAATAATATTGTAAATAATTATTAAAAAAGTGTGACTAATGAGACAATACACTTGAATTAGTCTAATGATGGAGAACTAGTACTCTTTAAAGATAAGTTAGGAATTCATGGATTATAAAAAGATTATTTATCTATTTTTCTATCGATTAACCTATAAATAGATATTTGTTTGTTTGAATTCACAAGACACAACACGCCCTCCAACACCCTAGGGACGGCGGGAAGACTAGACCTCATGACCTCTTGCCTACAATAGAATGCTCTAGCCAATCAAGCTAGACCCACCACCCCAACAAATAAAACCAGATAACATAAACATACAAGATAAAATTTATTTCGCCTTTCACCCCACTGCTCCAGCTCCTCGACCCAATCAAGCCTATTTTTTCCCCTCAATTACTATAACAACTCCGAAACAAATTATTCATAATATTCTAGAAGGCTTAGCTCGACGCTTGGGATGCCAATGCCCTAAAATTCATCCAAACGTCTCTTCAACATTTTCTTTCGGCCTCCACTATAAATTTCATATTATCATTGAGTAAATGGTGGGTGTGGGTGCCTGCGATTGGCTTCACACTTTCTGCAAGAAAAAAGTATCACCTAGCCAGAAAGTGGGCATCAATGGAGCCACATCGTAGTCATCAATACCCACGAAATATACTTGGAATCTTTCTCATTTTACGTAGAGGAATTCCGCAGGGATTGGAGATACGGTTGAGACGGATTGTAAGGCAATTGAAGTTATTGTTGAGACAGATTCAAAGGCATCGTCTTCTTCGATCTTTTCTACCGCTTTTTATTCTGCTTTTCTTCAGTACCATCGCTCGTAGACTGCATTTTCTGTACCCCACAAGCCAACTTTGCCGTGTAAGCTACAATGTTTTCCTCTCCTACGCCGTTGTCTATTACTTCGTCCTGCTCTTCAACTTTTTGTGTAACTGCATCATCCGGTACCTCCGCCGAAACCTCGAAGAACTAGAGGCCGCTGAAATGTTTCTTATCTTATATTGAAGTTTGGCAATCGGCTGTATTATCATGTTAAAATCTGAATTATAATCATACATATCGTAAATGTGGAGATCCAACAGTAAAGTGCCCTTTTCACCATGGACGTACATTCTTGAGTTTGAAGCTCTGTGAACAGCTTTCAGGGTTTTAGATTATAGATTTAAATAGAGTGGAAGTTCCTATAAAAGTCAGATTGAAGCGTTCTATAGAAGTACTAAACAGAATGGATAAAACAATAATCTCTATAAAGATTTGGACATCTTAGACCACAGTAAAAGTTTTGAATCAGTTGCTTGTGTGGAACTTTGTAAATCGGTAGAATTGGATGTTCCGTAGAGACAAAGATTAAATAATGTGGAGTTGACATTAAACATGGACGCACAAATAAACTGATTTCATTGAGAATATAATGAAGTCAAAACATGGTTTGGTTGAGAATTCAATCAAGACTGTGTTTGTAGTGGAAGACAACTATGTCCAAAGATGTTTGACAGAAGTTGAACGACATTAAAAAACATTCGGACAATAATTTTAATAGAGACGAAGTAACGAGGGAGCAAACCCGAGACACAGAAATACACTCACAAAACAGAGAATAATATTTTATTCATAAATATTGAACTTCTTATATGCAGAGGATTTCAAATCCCCAAGCTCTGTATTACATGCAAATTACTAACTTACAGAAAATTACCCAGATCCCCCTTTCCCAGCATGCGAACTTCTTTTCCCAAAAAGTTACCCAAAAATCAGAAACAAGCCCCTAAATAGACCCATTTCGGTTTGGAACCAAAAACAACCTTCGAGATAAGATTTTTGACGGTTTGGCGCCAAAATTACAATTTGAAATTCAAGTTTAAATTCACAGTTGAAAATTAGCATATTTCTAAAATATGCACCAACTTCCGGCAGCCATAACTTTTAATCCGACCGTCGGATCTTCAATGATAATACCTTTTCGGAAAGGTCTCGAAAAGATGATTTTTTGCAAAGTAGGCCTTCAGTGGACTACTTTGGCGCTCGCAGTTTCGCCCATCCGGGATCGCTTGGTGCCCTCAAACCGAAGCTCCCCAAGGTTTTTCGTGGCAAAAGCAAAAATTAAACTTTGAATAACTTTG
>VDFB02281492.1:20677014-20738445 GCA_007258455.2 Sequoia sempervirens | reverse complement strand
TTCTCTTTAGTTACAAGGGCTCTTCTAATCACTAGGGCTTCCCCCCCTTCAGCATCATCTGAATGCTCGGACTACACCTCCTCATCTGCATGTGCAACCCTTCCACGACCTTCTGGCCTTCTGTCCGTCCTTCCTTGGTGTTGTGGACATTCATAGGCTTGATGCCCTTCTTCACCACAATGGAAACAAGTTACTCTAAAACCACCTCTTCTAGGCCCTGGCCCAGATCTTCCTCGTCCTCTACCTCTTTGATCACCACTGTTTTGATCATGAGGGCGGTAATAGTTATCATTCCTCTGGTTTCGACTGGTACCCACATCTTCATTTTTTCTTTCATCCTCATTTCGGCTCCCAGAAGATCTTCCACTACCTCTTCCGCTTTGACCTCCTCGGCCTTTTTGCTTGCTGTCAAATCTTTTGTTCAAATTTCTCCTCAACTTCTCGTGAGAAAACTGGTATGCATCCTCAATGGTAGTCATTCTGACCAGGCTTAGCTCCTCTTGAATGCTCGGTCGTAACCCATTAAGATAACGGGCTACCTTCTCCTTGTTGGCTTCTGCATGGCCCATTCTAATGATCATCTTGTGAAAATCTTTTGTGTATTCTTTCACAGATCTGCTTCCTTGCTTCAACCCTTGCAATTTCTTCAGCAGATCTAACTCGTAGTCTACTGGTATGAACTCCTTCTTCAGTTTCTCCACCATGCGATCCCAACTGCTGATCTTTCCTTTTCCTCTTCGATTTCTCTCCAACTGGACCTCTTTCCACCATATATTGGCATGGCCCTTCAGCTTTGTCTTTGCAAACTTAACCTGATCTGGGTCCTCTACTTCTTCATACTCAAAATATTCTTCTAGCTCGTTGATCCAATCGATCAACTCCTATGGGTTCAGACTTCCGGAATAACTGGGAACTTCAATTCTGGGTCTTTTTCCAATCTTTGAAATGGCCCTTATCAACCGCATCTGATCTTGATTGATCAATTCTTCTTCCTCTTCTACATCTGAATCTTCCACCTCGTCTTCATCCTCACTTTCTCCTCTCCTTCCTGGGTTTAACCCTCTTCTCATCTGTTCTTGCAACACATCAATTTGTCTCTGGAGGGCTCTGAAACCCTCGGCTGCCAATGGATCTCTTCCATCAGCATTTCTACCACCTCGGCCACCTCTGGCACCACCACGCCTACCAGGCATCACTCTTGGAGGCATCTTGAAGATCTTGAACCCACAACTACGGTCCTGGTGCAAACTGCCTCACGATCGGCGATCTGTTCACACACTCAAGAAAACCGGCTCTGATACCACCTAACGAGGGAGCAAACCCGAGACACAGAAATACACTCACAAAACAGAGAATAATATTTTATTCATAAATATTGAACTTCTTACATGCAGAGGATCTCAAATCCCCAAGCTCTGTATTACATGCAAATTACTAACTTCAGAAAATTACCCGATCCCCTTTCACAGCATGCGAACTTCTTTTCCCAAAAGTTACCCAAAAATCAGAAACAAGCCCCTAAATAGGCCCATTTCGGTTTGGAACCAAAAACAACCTTCGAGATAAGATTTTTGACGGTTTGGCGCCAAAATTACAATTTGAAATTCAAGTTTAAATTCACAGTTGAAAATTAGCATATTTCTAAAATATGCACCAACTTCCGGCAGCCATAACTTTTAATCCGACCGTCGGATCTTCAATGATAATACCTTTTCGGAAAGCTCTCGAAAAGATGATTTTTTGCAAAGTAGGCCTTTGGTGGACTACTTTGGTGTTTCCGCAAATTTTCAGGCCCATCCGGGATCGTTTGGTGCCTCAAACCTGAGCTCTAAGGTTTTTCTGGGGCAAAAGCAAATTGGAACTTGAATAACTTTCAAGTCGCGAATGATCTTGACCATTCTTTCACCAACCTGTATTTTTCCATCTGAACCTTCCCATAAATTTCTGTCTTCCCACGACTTCAAATGCAAACCTGCTAAAAATAGCAGTTGAGTAGAAAAAGCAGAAAAGTAGTTCTGAAAGTTGGAAACTCTTATTCGACGAAAAGGGTATCCAGAAATACAAAAACATCTACAAAAAGAAAATAACTGGAACAAAAATGGAAATCATCTTTTGGGTGATGCAAGATTGCCCTCACACCACTGGATGCTCCTGCGTCACGAAGGCTTGTAAATTAACTACCATTGGGTTTCAATATAAACTTCTTACATCAATCTATAACTTGGTTTGTCAATTTAACAAATTATATCCCTGTTAATTACAATCTATTGGTGGAATTTCAAAGTATCTTACAGAAACTGTTAGATCACAAACATAATATTCTCCCACATCAACCCTCTTGACTAGACTAGCTCATTGTCAATAAATAAAGATTAAAAACAAAATGTAGATTATAGTTCCTTCTAATTCGCCTAAACAAAATATTTTCAGAATGATTCTCCTTACAATCCCGAGGATTGTTTAAAATAGACAAATGAGTATCTTTACATGTCAAAACATGGCAATAAATAATGTGGAAATATACTAAATTGGCTCTAATAACTATAAAAAGGTAGGTTTTGATACTAACTAAATTTGGAATTTGAAATGTTTAAGATAAATGTAGCATGGTGCTAAACCCATGTACCTTTATATCATCTTAGAATAGGGTGTCATAAATTTTAAGGTGGGGAATAATTATGTGTTTATAGGTATAACAAATAGATATTAATGATAAGTGTATAGAAATAAGTTTAAATAGGGATGTTAAAAAGATATTATTTGTGGAAATGTGTGTAAATAGGGATAGATAAAGGTTTGGTATTGAAGTCAAAATTTATACAAGAGTGTTCTATTAGTTTATCTATAATTATATTGAGATATTTCATCAAAATGAATCCAAAAATAATGGGAATTGGTATTACTAAATATAAATTTTATCATTACATTTTTCTCACATTTTGAGGTGCATGTGAATCTTAAAATAAACATGTATTTTGAACTCTATGAGTACTTGTATAAATGACAAAAAAGTAAATATGCATACACAAAAAGATATAGTGTCCATGCAAAGTAATGAAGCCCCTAAATCTTTATGTGTTCATGCTTTGGATGTATATTCTATAGGATCTTTAAAAAAAGTAAAAGTAGCTTATTTCATGCAAGTAAAAGTAAAGACATCTATATAAGATGATTAAAATATCTATAAAAACTTGGAGAGAGGGTGAGAGAGTAGCATTAAAGTAACACTCTTCCCAATGTGATGTAGTACAATGGTATTGTACTCTAGGAACAAGCATCTAATGTGATCAAGATCCATCTATGAATAGAAACGATTCTTTGAAGTAGAGGTGTGTGTAATTGTATGCAACCATGACATAATATTGTCAGTGATAAATATTCCCTACATATATTGGTTGCATCCTTTGGAAAAAATGAATTAGAGGAGAGAGGAAATTAATACATGAAAATCAAATTTAATATAAGTATATAAGCACATGGATCATGCAAAGTAATAAGTTTCATAAATCTATCTCGTAATAAATAATTTATACATGTCAAATGATACTTTTGAAGGAAATATGGGTTAGAGATAATCTTGAAGGTACAAAAATTTTCCCACATCTTAGGAAAATAAGGAAAGCCAGGTAGATTTAAAAGGTGAGATAAAATTGTGTAAGTGTTAACACCATATTTTTTCCATGCTTTATTTTAAGTCATTCCCCAATCTTCAAACTACTCAAATTCTTGTGTGGGTGGTGTTTTATGTCAGTTCACACCGAGGCAGTGTTTTCTAAAGTTTGTCAAACTTTTCCCTTTGCCACTTGTGATTAATTTACATTACTTTTCAATTTTAAAGTTAGGCGGAGTTTTATATGTTTTGTTGAACTTTCTTTTGCTTCTTGTGTGATGTTTTGTTTGGCAATGTTTCGCCTTGATGTTCGAACTCAGGTGCATATTTGTGAAGTTCATTGAACCCCCCATTTTGTCGCTTGTAGATGTTTGTTTTTAAATTTTTGAAAGACAGTTATGTTGAAAGTGGTGATGCAATAGTTACCACATATTATGAGGAGAATTAAGGCATTAAATTTTCATCTACTTCCATGTTTTTTCTGAGAAATCAAGCTTTAAGAAATTAAAGTACTGGACAAACATTCTCATTGCAAATTCTCTAAAGATGAGCTAGAGGAGATGCAAAGTTCAAGATGCAGTGTCTACCATTGAGGTACTTTCAGATTTCGCTCATTTTGGTCTTTTCTCTAGATTTTTCCTACCTGCCTTGTCAAAAACATTAATTTCCATAAACTATTATTTCTAATTCATGGAAAAGGTTAGATATGCAGGTTGTGAATATGTATTTGGGTTAACATATGAGGGTCCAGAAATTGGTGATACTCACCTAGGGTCTATTAATTTAGACGAATTGCAAAGTAAATTCAAGAAGCCCAATCCTTTTCCCATCATGGAACGAGTAATAGAAAGTAGGTTAGTTGAAGCCGCTATGTATCCCATAGCCCTATAATGCCCTAAACTTATTCAAGAATGCATAAGGCATTATAATTCAAAGACACGAGAGGTTAGAACTGAAGACATTAGAATAGTTTTGAAGGTTTTGAGGTCCACCTTTATGTCTTGCCTAAATCTTCCAGAGAGAAGAGTATTCACCAATGAACATGACACATTCCCAAATTGAATTCACTGCAAAGAAAGGGGTTTACAGTCCAATGTGATAGCAAAGAATTTGTTGGCCAAACCAAAATAGGGTAAATCCCATTTTCCTCGTAACTTGCACAAAAATCATTTTTTAGAAGAGGTGGCCGACATTGTGGTGTTGTTACATAGGGTAAGGGGGAATGAAAATGTTCATGGATTCGAAGAATGGATGGATTTCTTCATCCAAATTATTTTGAGTGGAGATCAATTCCTAGATTGGGCCGAGATTATTAGTGATGGCCTACATGATTTAATGGCCTTCTTCACTTTTTATAGATTTTTCTACATGTCTTCATAATTGATATGGGTATGTACAATATCATCATGGAAAAAACAAGCCCTTAAGTGGCAAAAAAATTAGGAAAATCAGAGTTAGGCAACTTAACATAAAATTTGAATAAGTTATCTATATTATTTCAAAAATATGTAACAATAGAATCTGTAGCAAAATGAATGTAGTTTCTAAACTACTAGGTTTATCTAAAAAAGAAAATCTATTTGATGAAATTTTGAAATTTCAATGTAGTAGTATTTAAATTTCAGGGAAAAAATAAGAATTAGGTGTCTGCATGACCACCCTAACCACAATAAAATGATAATATCTTTCTATAAGATTTTAGATATATGTAAAGGACTCATGTCCCGATGTTATGCATATTTTTTTGTAATTTTTTTCCAAGTAAATAATTAATTATGATTTTTTTATTACAACTTTTAAAAAATATAAAAACTCATATGTCTGACCACCTTAACTTATTCAAAACTTCATGAAATTCATTTTTTTAAATACTATAGTATGTGAAGCATAGAACATGACACGTGTTTTAGATTCAAAAATGTGATACCATTTGAAAACTATAGATGTTTTTCAATTAGCCTATCAACTATGACATTAGTTTTAATTCAAATAGAAAATAAATAATAATTATTTATTAAATTCAAAGTAAAGCATAATTTATATTGGTGGAAAGCTAAGAATATCCTTTAAAAACCCTTCTTGTTTCATCAATTTTGGGTAATTGTTTTTTTGTCAAACACATACCCTACACATACCCATCATATCACCACTTTTTAGCCCATCATGATCGTGCACATACCCATATATGCCCTTGCCAACACTAGACCCTGGTCCACTTTAAGGCCAAATGATCTACCTCTAGGAAAAGTCCCAATTTATGATTATCATGATAAAATCCAACTGCAAAAGAGCTTTCTACATTTTAGAAGAGTGATGAATGCTTTCTCCATGAAAATAGCTAGAGAAATACAAGGATGTTCTACAATGCAACTATCACATGAAGCCATGCAGTTTTTTGATAAGTATGGCAGTCATTTCATTCAATTTTAGAGATTCTCATAGGTTAGGGTTGGTGGATACACTAGATTTCTTGTAAAATTACCCAAGTATACCCAAGTATCCTGAAGACAAGTGGGTGATTATTGAGGTAAGAAAGCAATTGGCTAATGTTAATAAATTATGCTAGGAAAAGAAAATATTTATAGTCTATTTCCATTTTAGTTTTGGTGCATATAGTTATCAATCAATGTTAGATGCCCTAAATATTGAAAAGGAACTATCTAGGTATAACATGCCTTCATATGATGAGTGGCTCCCCTTTGATTTAAAGGATTATATTAAGAATAACTTGAAATTGAGACCTAGCTTTCACCATCAATATAACCTTTAAGATTATTGGGCTGAATATTTTGATGAGTATGAGGTGAAAAGAAGGAGATAGATGATATTTTCAGTAGAACAAATAATCATTTATGATTCGAAATGGGATTTGCAAGGAATTGTGGAAGATGGGTCTGACATGGTAGAACTAGTGTATACTAAATTGATATAAATCCATCCTATCCCAACTATGGATTGGAACTTTAAAGAGAAGGAAACCATTGAAGCAAAAACTACTGATGTTTTGGCCAAAACACAAGAATGGGTAACAAAGAAAAAAATTGAGCAATCTCTTCCTCATACTAGGTCTAAAGATGAACAACCCATTGAAGTAACTTCTCAAGCCTCTACTAGCGGGCAATCAGTTAGCAACGTTTCTTAGTCCTTACCATCTATATCTCAAGGAGGTGGTGATGAAGAACCACTAGACAAGAATGTGTACTCACAAACCTGTGGAGAAGATATTTTCAGCCTGCCTACTTTGCAAAAGGAAAATGAAGGAGAAGAAGAAGAGGAAGGTCTAGAAACCCTGAATATCCATTCCTCTCCCTCCCAAGATGAGTCACCTATTAGAAAGGTAGGTACATCTTAGCTATTACAAAAAATCACATAGTATACTCCTCTAGTCACTAGGACGTTATTTGAGTCTCCAAGCTTCTAGGAAACCAAGGTTTCAGTAACTACAACCTAGTTGGAGGATTCATTGTCATGGAAAAGAAAAGATATACAACCTAGCTTGCCTAAACAAGCTATGGTGGGTCAGCTATTGCAGATAACTTCAACTCCAAAACTTAAGAAGTTAAAGACTACTGCCAGGGTAATAGATGATACAGATTCTGGGAGGCTACATATAGAAATTGCACACCCTTCAATGCAAAGGGATGTTTCTCAAGAAATTGCAAGTGACTTTGAAGTGAACAAAGTAGACCTTTTTCCTCCTACTAGGGATGGAAATGTCTATATTTTTTAGGTATCTGTAGCTAGAATGGTTGAGAGATCAAAGAAATATAAGGAAAATAAAAATAAGTTGAAAGCCCAGGTTCAAAACTTGACTGAATGTTTAAATTCTATTTTTGAGATTGTTCCTCAACCTCTCTCTCAGGTTGATTCTTCTAGAGAATCACTCATTATGGTTGGAAAGGAGGCCTTAACTAAAATCAAACTTTTTCAAAGCCTAAGAAGGGTAGTGGATGATTGGATTTAGTCTTTGGTTAAATAGGGAAGCCTTGTTATTACTGAATCCATAAAATGCTTCCAACAAATGAATGCTTTGAAAACCACCTTAGGAGAAGAGATCACTACAACTAAAAAGGAAGATAGGCTATGGAATAATTACCAAGTTCAAGAATTAAAATAAATGTTAAATTTGAACATGGAAAATTTGGTTGCAGACCAGGTTATACCTGGTGATTTAGATTCTCGTTACCAGTCTTGGGTTAAAGGGGTAGAGTTGAAACTATAGATTACTAAACAAAGTCTGAAAAAGCTTAAGGAAATCATTGATGGATGCACTGAAATTTCAAGTGAATCACTGAGTGCCTTGGTGGCTCTTGGTCTACTCCAAGGCAAAGGTGAAATGAGGAATGACACGAACACTAAGAGCCTAATTGACAGTTTCCAGAAAACTATCAAAGAGATTATTGATTCACCCTCACATAATGTTGAGCATTTGTAGAAACTTAGTGAATTACACTTGGTCTCATCTCAGGTGATTGACCTTATGAAGGTTTGTGAATGTCGCATGGAAATAGCTAAGGACAACCATCTGACGTGGAAGGTGATAATGACAAATTTAATTGTTCCTCAGCATAAGGACATGATGCACATCCTTAAAGCTTTCTAGGAGTGGTGAAATAAACCTTTGGTGAACCCAAAGATCGAAAATGAAGTGACGCCATTGTGATCGCTTAGCTTCTCTTTATTTTATGCATCCTTTCATTTGATTGGCTGGGAACTTGAACAGGTAGTATTTTATATGCCTATTTAAATGTAGCTATTTCATATGTTTTCTCTCTAATATTATTTTTATAAAATTGCTCAATACTTGTTATTAATGAAATTACTGTTTTGTCTGTGTGCAATTCAATTGTGAAGTAATCTGAATTTCTTAAATATTTGAATTTGGGAATATCTTAGTGCATATCTTGTCTTTGTGTAAGTAATGTAGTTATTCATAATTAATTTCATTCCTTGATAGTATTGGGTATACATTTTATTCCTGGTAATTAATTAGTCTCTGTGGTGATACATCTTATTCATTGGATCTCATCCTGATATTTGGGAACTTTTCTAATATTGGGTACACCTTTCCTGCTTTCTAGTTAAAAATATACTTATTTTTAGTCTTAGTAGTTTAATTTATTGAAAATCTTGCTAGGGAATTGTACCTTGATAAAATTTAGAGAATATTTATCTTTGTTTAAAGGTTGATATTTAGAGCTATTTGGTTAAATTTTGGCACCTTTTGGGCATTGGATTGTAACTTCTCAAGGTTCCCAATCTGTTAGTGAATAGATTTTTAGTGAATCCATTGGCAATATCAAATTGTAAGGTTCTGGTTGTCTTGTTTGGGTATATTTTTTGAACAATTTACTTAACCTTGTATTTTCATAGATTTACTAGAGGGGAAAGAAGTAGGGGAATTTCTAATCCTATTTTTGAAACCTTGCAAAGAAGTGACTTCTCTTATATTATTCCCTCTAGGTGAAGGATTATGGATAGAAGAAGACCTGCCTTGCCTACTAGAACACGTGCTAATCATTCTACCTCCCAAGTGCTTGTTTTACACAAGACTATTTTACTAGTTGTGATTAATATCCCCCTTAATATGGCTCATCAACAACCCCAATAGCATGTCCCTTGGGGTGCTGCTATTGGTCCTTTGTAGTTAGGAAATAATTTGCATGATTTACCCAAGGGGTCTCGTAAGAATCTGCCTAAATTCTGAGATGGGAAAATTTTACCAGAGGAACACATTGGTGCATTTTTTGTAGCATGTGGTGTGCTTGCGGTCCAAGAAGAGAATGTAGTCATCAAGTTGTTTGTAGAATCTTTAGTTGATGCAACAACACAATGGTTTTGTCAGCTACCTCATTGATGTATCAAAAATTGGGCCACTATGTGCAACAATTTTGAAGCTAGGTTGAAAGGTGTAGATGACGAGCTAACATTGATAGCAGAAGATACTCACATGAAGAAGGAAGCAAATAAGCCTATGAGGGGATTTGTGGCTAAGTTTAACAAGATAATAAATTGGATTATAGTTGCTAAAAGACCATCTGTAGAAACACATTTTTTTTTCTTTATTATTGCACAACATCCTGATATTGGTCTTCTCTTAAAGAGGCAACCATTGAACACTCTTGAGGCTACATAAGCATCAACCATTGAGTCAGAAGATGATTTCATTTCAGTTGGAAAATGGAAGAAATAATTGCATATGAACAAGGCACTCCCTACTGCTTCTTCTGATCCTATGATTTAGAGGTTGGATAATGATATAATTTACCTTAAAAGAAAGATGTCGAAAGGTAATCAACTCTATCAAGATATTCCTAGGAAGACAAATTTTTAGCTAGGGAATAAAACACTACCCTTACCTCCAACTCAAAAGAGGCTGGTGATTGAAGCTCCTCCCCTAGATAATAAAAAGAATATGTGTGTCTTTCACCTCACATATGATCAATATGGTGTGGAATGCCCTAGAATGAATAGGTTTATGCAATTAACTACTACTAAAGAATTCATTGTAGAAGTCACAGAGGAAGGCACTTCATCTAATCAATATGGTGACTCTACAAATGGTTACTTAGAATATGAACCTGATGATGATAGAGGAGGAGATGTGTACATTACCTTGGATGATGCTACTTGTGCTTCCATCACCCAAATCCAACAACACCACAACCAAAAAGGCACTCCTAGTTCTCCTAAAGTCTTACTCACAAGAGCTAGTGTAGTTTCTAAGGGTGAAAATGTTTCACAAAGTATGATCAATAACCCCCCTAAAAATCCTATTGTATCACCCCTGAGGGTCAAACAGGGGATTTTGATATTGTGGAATTTTGTAAAGCTACTAAGATCTAGATATCTCAGGGTGAATATTCTAAAATGAATCCTACGGATAAGTTGATTGAATATGTTAGGCCAGGACGTTTGGAATTGCATACATGCCTAGATGAAGTAACCATTAAATGTCAGGACTTACCCACTAGTATTACATCTTGTAGTAAAACGTCCTCTCCATTGACCTCTGGCGTAAAACCATATCCATTCTATGTATCATTATTTGTAAACAGGTTTAGAGTTAGCAATTGCATCATTGATTCAAGTGCTTATGATAATGTCATGCCTACACAAATTGCTAAAGCTTTAGGATTAGAAATGACCAAGACCTTTGGAAAGTGCTATTTAATGGATTCTAAGAAGGTACCTTTAGTTGGATAGATCAAAGATGCTCAAGTTGCACTGGCTACTTACCCAAACAAATAAATCAGGCTCACCATATTGGTCATAGATATACCTGCTAGTTATGGAATGCTTCTGAGCAAGAGTTTTTGTAAAGACTTGGGAGGAGACATATAGTTGGGTTGGTCATATGCCACTATACCTATTGTTAAAGAGAAGGTACACCTCGAACCTGAGTCCAAGGACAAAATAATGGTGCTCAAGTTTGAAGACCTCAAAGCACAAATATTGTATGAAGAAAATCAGTTTGGTAACTGTATGCTTTTTCTCTGGAGAAGAAAAGGAATATGACTTGCATATCCTAGATTTAGAACCCAAGCTCTGGATGATGGAATTTTATGGAAGTTGTTCTCATGCCGGTTCAGGAGCGGGGGTTCTCATTTCCCCATTTGCTAAGAAATTCTCTTTTTCTTATAAGCTGGAGTTTGAAAATAAAAATAATACTATTGAATATGAATCCCTTTTGTTATCGATAATTGAAGATAAGGTGAACCATGGATTTTTGGGTTGTAAGGTGCTTTGAATCTCTTGCTCAATTAGGGTTTTTCACATAAAGGAGAGAGATAGACCCCACACAAAATCTAGGTGGTTCACTCAAACTAATCAAATTACAATGGAAATATACCTAAATGAAATTACCTAAGTGCAACAAACTAATAAAATTTATTGATTATTTATGCAAAACCTAAGAAATATGAAGTGTTTGAAAACACAATGTGATATGGAAAAATAAACTAGAAACATAAACAAATGAAAACAAAACTTAATGAAACTAAATGGAATGCACCTATAGATAGAATGTTGGTGCTAGAAGGTTCTAGAATTTTTAATAAATTACTATTGATGACCATTGGGACTCATTCGCCACACATGGTGAATTAGTCCTGCTTCTGGTAAATTCTGCTAAAATAGGTTTTAGGAGGCCAGGAACTAAAAACCTCAGAAAACACTTTATCTATCCTGGTGGTGGGACTACTTTGCTACAAATGGAAAATTATTTCACCTACAAAAATTTGCAAATTATGAAGTCAACTCTGTGGGCCTAGATCTCTATTTGTCTTCTTATCGGGTTGACATAACTAGAACTACAAAAAATGGGTTGAATGATGTCTCCAAGCTTGAATTAGGTCTTTGGTGAATTGAATAGATTTGATGACTTGTTGACCAATTTTCAACACCTATCTCTTTGAAAAATCTGCCTATAAGACCTGCAAAAAGACATGCAAAGAGGGGGGAAATGGTTAAGGTTAGAGTATAGGGGTTTGCCTTGGTCAAACCCCACTTTGGTAATCAAACCCTATGAAATGAAATGAAATAAGAAAGGAATGATGAAAAAACAACATGCAAGTGTCATAAACTGACCAAATCCTTGTTAAAGTCTAAAGATATGTCAATGGCTGCTCCAAGATGCTTGATAATTGATTGATTGAATGATGCTATGGTGCTCAAATGGATGCAAGAATGAATACTTAAATGATTAGGTGAATGGGGGTTAAAATGGATAGAAAAACATTTATTTATACAAAATTAAGCCATAATTTCCTAAAAATACAACATCACAGGCCAACCCTAGGTCTTAATGAATAAAAACTTGAAAGAAATTTGAAATTATTTTTAATTTTGTGCCAAGAGGGACTCATTCGACACCATGGTGAATTATTCCGACTAAAGGCATGCAAGTGGGTGTCGAGAATTAAGTTGCATTTAATGATAAATGTTTGGTTTATATTCAAAAATACATTTAATCATGACATGTAAGTGCATAAAGGTGTCAAATAAAGCATAAGAAAGGTGTAATTAGTGGTGACAAGCCTAGAAAAGTGAGAAAGTTTGTTAGAAGACTTTACAAAAATTATAAATAAGACTCAAGGTAAGGGATAAAAAGGGAATATTTAGATGAATTGTAATAAGAAGAGTCTAGAAAAGTGTAGAAATGTGTTACAACACATCACAACACCCTTACAAGACATCATAAAATCCTAATAATTTAAATATTCAAGACATAGTGTGAACGTAGAACTTACATTACAACATTAAATCTATGCAAAATAGGCAAAGCATCATAGGGAAAAGACCTAAATGACCATGAAAATGTCCAAAGATCCATTTTTCTATGGTACATAAGGGTATGGGAATAAAGATGCTTCAAGTTTTGATAGATGTTGAGCTAATTGTTAAGCAAGTGTATAATAGTTTCACTGTTAAGATTGAAAGGTTAAAGCATTACCAAAACTGGGTCTAGGATGACATTGAAAATTTTGATGCCTTCTCAATAGAAGCCATTCCTAGGGAACTTAACACAAAAGTTGACTCCTTAGTAGTTTTTGCCTCACTACTCCTCCTGCATCTAGAATTCAAAAATAAGACTTACAAGATTGAATTGGTTTATCGGCCTAGTGTTGCTGACAACGTTAATCACTAGCAAGTCTTTGAAGATGACAAAGAAATTAGAGCTTTCTTTAAAGGAAACGATAATTAGTGTAAGGATTTTTTCCTTGATAACATAGTCTATCAACAAGATGAGGTTATTCAGTTGAAAGGAAATAAAATTCCTAAGGGGTTAGTTTCTCTTGAAGACTTGTTTGATCACTATGATCATATTATGTAAGGAATAAAATGATTAATTTTGTTGGACATTCCAATGAGTCCGAGGCAGTGAATATTGGGGACCTTGATTCTCCTAAAATGGTCTATATTGGGAAATGCTGCTCACCAGAAGAAAAGGAAAAATTAATAGCCTTTTTAATTAAATATAAAGAGGTTTTTGCTTGGTGTTATGATGATATGAAGAATTTAATGGATGGTAATTGGTGCAGGAGCACCTTGTTCACAAAATTCCTTCAAAAGGAAAAATTGTTAAATTCCAATTTTCAATTGTAAAACCTTGTGAAAAGCTCATGTAATCATCAATTCCTATGTATTTGAGTCATTTATAGGTTTCTAGGAGGTCAAAAAATGAAAGTTTGTAAAAAATGTCAAAAAATGCAAAAGATGTAAAAATGCAAGAAATTACAAAATATAAAAAAGGGAAGATGAAAGATCACTCTTGTCCTAGGTCATTAGGAGGTAGTTGGAAGATGATAAGACACGTGAAAATACCTTTAAAATTTCATATGTTTGTTTGTACTGATGGGGGTGATTGAGATTTTGATTTTGAATAAAGAGAAATATAATTTTTAATGCATTTTCTTATAAAAATCTACTATTCCAGGATTTTGTATAGCCCTATATGGGAATGAAAGTATAGTTGAATTTTTGTAAATGATATTTTTACCAATAATCTTCCTTTTCCTTTTGATTTCATGCATTTTAGTTTTGTTTAGATTTATTGTAAAATTTAATAAAGTTGTTAAAACCCCTGCCTAGGGTAAATAGTGACCTAAAGATTTATGTTTCTCTTAGTCTAACCATGAAAAGAAGCTGATTTTTGGTAAAGTTTCCCTATTTTTCATATAATTTCACATTCACAAGGTTGTATATGAAAAGGAAAAGAATTGTGTGTGCAATATTGGGGTTTAGGATTGAGATTTTGTGTATAGTTTGAAAATATAAAGTTTAAAGAGTAAAGTATCTAGGGTTTGTTAAAATATCCTTGAGTAAGGACTTATTATGGATTTATGAGAATTTAAAAACCAAATGTATACTATTTGAAGCATTAGTTGAGAGAATTTAAACTTGGGACATGGAGAATCAATAATCACTATGCCCACCCTAGCCTAATTAGGCCTAATTTAAGGCAAGGACAGTCATTTTTGGAGTATTTTTTCAAAAGAAACCCAAGTTGATTTTCACATATGTTTTAAAGTCCCTTAAGGGGCATTCAAAACATTGATCACAGTACTGAGACATGGTGTATATTGAGAGTTATGTTTGACAGGTCATGTTTGCATGGCTACTAGGAAATGGTTGCTAAATGAATGAATGATCAAAATACTAATGGGAAGACCCTTGTAAATTTTTGTGTTGGTTTATTTCTATCAAAATAGTGATAATAGAAGTGTAAAAATGGTTGGTAAGGGTTTGTAAGTAATCTTGAGCCAATCTATATGTTTTTGGTGATTGAGTAACAAGGTTCCAAGTTGTAAAGAAGGTGTATTGACTGTAGAGTTATGAAATCTGTTGGTTTAATGTTTTTTTTTCAATCATAAACATGATGAATATTGTGTCTTGGAGGTTTGATAACTGGTTTTTAGCAAGAAAGCATGATTTGTTGACAATTTTCCTTGAGGGGTCAGTTATATTGAGGAATGTATTGGTGTAAGTTGAAAGAATTTATTGGTTCAGTTTTTCTAATTAGGCTTTGGATTAAGTACAGTCATTGTGATTCTGGTTAAGATGTTTTTGAATCTAATTAAGGTGTGTGGTTTTTTTGTGTTGTTGATAGCCTTGAAGTTTCAAGTGAAATTATATGGAATTTTGATGAAAAGTTAAATGAAATAATGGTTTTTTGGATTTGATCTTCTCAATTTGACTTTGGGTCTGAAGTACCCTTGTTGGTTTGTTGGTCTTGGTAGGTGCTCTTGCATTAATTGGTATCAGAGCTATCTAATTTTGATGGTTTGGTTTGTTGAAGTTGTTGTTGAGTTTGATTGCAAGTGCTTGATCCATCTAAGCTACAGAGATGAAGAGTTCTGGGAAATGTGTTGGTCGATAAGCTAAGGTCTATGGTCACCATCCTCCAATGAAGATTAAGCTAGGTAGAAGGTGCAAGGAAAGCGAGTGAGGCATCTTCCAAGTTTTTTGTTGGGAAAGATGGATGGTTTGCTGAGTTGTTGAGTTGTGTGGTGAAACACTAAGGAATATGGATACCTATCTAAAGAAGAACTTGAGTTTGTAGCCTAAATAGTACCCCACTAATGGGAGTAGATGAAAAGATGATTGGTTAGAGAAGGTCAATGATGAATTGTGAAAAAGAGGAAAGTTTTCAAGGACAGTCCTATGTCCTTGGTTGAGAAAAGAGTTAGAGGAAAGTTGAGAGTTGTGAAAGGATAGTCCTATGTCCTTTGAAAGAGAAGATGATTGTGAACATGATAAAAAAAAAAAGAGAGAAAGGAAAAACACAAGAGAAGACAAAGTGAAGGAAGAGATGAAGACAAAGTTGAAGAAAAATAATAGAACCAAGAGAAATATTCAAGGGAAAGAGAGAAGGATTCATTCAAGACATGTTGAGATGCAATAATATGTTTTCAAGGGACTTGGAAAGTTTTGTTGGTTGGTTGTATGGTGCAGGAGCACCTTGTTTACAAAATGCATTCAAAAGGAAAAATTACAAAATTTCAAATTTTAATTGTAAAACCTTGTGAAAAGGTCATTTAATGGTCCATTCCTATGTATTTGAGTCATTTATAGGTGTCTAGGAGGTCAAAAAGTGAAAATTTGCAAAAAATGTAAAAAAAAATGCAAAAGATGTAAAAATGTAAAAGTACGAGAAATTACAAAATACAAAAAAGAGAAGATGAAAGGTCACTCTTATCTTAGGTCACTAGGAGGTAGTTGGAAGATGATTAGAAAAGTGAAAATTCCTTTGAAAGGCCATGTGTTTGTTTTTATTTATGGAGGTGATTGAAATTTTGATTTTGAATAAAGAGAAATACAATTTTTTTATGCATTTTCCTATAGAAATCTACTGTTCTAGGATTTTGTATGGCCCTGTATGGAAATGAAAGTATATTTGAATATATTTAAATGATATTTTTACCAATAACCTTCATTTTCCTTTTTATTTCATGCATTTTGGTTCTGTTTGGAGTTAGTTATTTTACATTTTCATAAAACTATTAAAACCCCTGCCTAGGGTATACATTGACCTAGAGATTTATGTTTCTCTCAGTTTAATTGTGGAAAAGCCATGATTTTTGGTAAATATGCCCTATTTCTCATATAATTTCACATTTACAAGGTTTTAGATCAAAAGGAAAAGAATTGTCTATGCAAGATTCGAGTTTAGGACTGAGATTATGTGTACACTCTGAAAATATAGAGTTTAAAGAGTAAAGTATCTAGGGTTTGTTAAAATATCCTTGAGTAAGGAATTATGATGGATTTATGAGCATGTACAAACCAAATTTAGACTATTTTAATCATTATTTGAGAGGATTTGAACCTGGGACATGGAGAATCAATAAGCCCTATGTTGACCCTAGACTAATTTGGCCTAATTTCAGGCGAGGATAGTCATTTTTGGAGTATGTTTTTAAAAGAAACCCAACTTTATTTTCACATATGTTCTAAATTACCTTAAGGGGCATTCAAAATAATTATCATACTCATGAGATATGATGTACATTGAGAGTTATGTCTGATAGGTTGTGTTTGCATGGCTACTAGGAAATGGTTGCTAAATGAATGAATGATCAAAATACTGATGGGACGACCCTTGTAAATGTTTGTGTTGGTTTATTTCTATAAAAATGGTGATAATATAAGTGTACAAAGGGTTGGTAAGGGTTTGGAAGTAATCTTGAGGCCAATCTAGATGTTTTTGGTGATTGAGTAACAAATTCCAAGTTGTAAAGAAGGTGTCTTGACTGCATAGTTATGAATTTTGTTGGTTTAATGTTTTGTGAATGTGTAATAGTTTGTTCCCAATCATAAACATGATGAATATTGTGTCTTGGAGGTCTGATAACTATTTTGTAGCAAGAAAGCATGATTGGTTGACAATTTTCCTTGAGGGGTGACTTGTATTAAGGAATGTATTGGTGTAAGTTGAAAGAATTGGTTGGTTTAGTTTCTCTAATAAGGTTTTGGATTAAGTACACTCATTGTGATACTGGTTAATATGTGTTTGAATCTGATTAAGGTGTCTAGTGTTTTTGTGGGGAGTTGGATTGTTGATAGCCTTGAAGTTTCAAGTGAAATTGTATGGAATTTTCATGAAAATTTAAATGAAACAATGGTGTTTTGGATTTTATCTTCTTAGTTTGAGTTTGGGTCTAAAGTACCCTTGTTGGTTTTTGTAGATGCTCTTGCATGAGTAAGATTTAGCATCGCATACCACTTAAAGAGGCAGAAGTTTCTTTTAGACAAAAATAGAGGAATTATAATCCCATGGTAACTGATATAATTTTTAAATATATTGACAAAATGATAAAAGCATGGATTATATATCCTATACATCATTCTATGTGGGTAGCTAACATTGTGCTAGTTCACAAGAAGAATGGGGAAATTCAAATGTGTTGACTTTAGGAATCTTAATTAGGCATCACTAAAGGATAACTATCACCTACCCAACATGGAGCATATATTGCAAACGATTGCTAGTTTAGAGATGATGTCTATGTTAGATGGATTTTTAGGTTATAATCAGATCAGTGTGGTAGGAGAAGACCAGCAAAAAAACATCCACTATGCCTTGGTGAGCCTTTTCCTATAATCAAATGTCATTTGGGCTCATTAATGCAAGGGAAACGTTTCAAAGAGCTATGGATCTATCTTTTGGTGACCTTCAAAACAAGATCATAGTCCTTTATCTTGATGATTTGATAGTGTTCTCTAAGAAAAAAGTGGACCACTTGAAAGATCTTTAACGAGTTCTACAAAGATGCAAAGAACATGGTATCTCTCTAAATCCAAAGAATTATATTTTTGTTGTCACTGAGGGAAAATTTTTGGGTCACATCGTATCAAAAGAAGGCATCATAATAGATCCTAACAGAGTAAAAGCTATACTAAAACTAAGCCCTCCTTCAAGTCAGATTGGTGTGAAATCATTTTTCAGTCAGGTGAATTTCTTGAGGAAATTTATTTGATATTTTTCTTAAATTACTAAACACATTATGGATATGATGAAAGAAAAACTCAATTTTAAATGGAACAAATTTGGGAAGCGTTCCTTTGAAAATATAAAAGAGGCAATTTCCCAAGCTCGTATCTTGGCCAGTACAAAATTTAAGAGGGTGTTCATTATTTATTGTTATGCCTCTAAATACACTATAACCTTTGTGCTATTACAAGAAAATGGAGACAAAGTTCAAGCACCCATTTCCTTCATGTGCAAGCCATTAAAGAAACATGAGCTTAATTATTCCCCAATCAAAAAACATGCATTTGTAGTGGTCAAGAAATTTTAGGAGTTTCACTTCTATATCCTGAATTCACACTCAGTGGTGTATGTGTTTGACCTAGTTGTTAAGAGCATATTGACTCAAAAGGATATAGATTGCAATAAGAGAGGCTGATGGATAGCAAAGGTGTAGGAATATGATTTAGACTTGAAGCCTAAAAAATTATTCAAAGGAAGGGGACTTTGTAAATTGATGGTAGAGAATCCAAAGGAAGAAGAACAAGATGAGGATTTACCATTGGCCTTGATTGTTAGTCTACAAGATGAATGGTTTTATGATATTGCCTACTTCCTCAAATATGGAAAATTCCCAAAGCACCTCTCAGGTAAGTAGAAAAGGAACTTAAAACCAAAAGATGATACTTATGTTATTTGGTGATGAAGAGACAAGGTGGAGAAGACTCACAACAATGAAAATGACAATCCTTAACCAAAAGAACCCTCTCACAATGGATTCAGCCTTAATAGGCACCAACTCACCCTCAAGGGTCACAACCCCTCAAAATCGCAAAATAGACACCAAAACTTCATAAATACCCCTAAAAAGGCCCTCAACATTCATAGAATGGAAAATGAATCAATAGAGAACAATCCCCAAGGAATATTAATTAAATTCCTCAAAACTCACCATTTGACATATGTTTACCTTATAACAGTGGGAACCTAGTTTTAGCTAGTTTTAACACAAACTTCCCAAATGACCCACAAAAAAAATAATGGATTTAGAAACCCTTTTGGTTCCTAAAAAACATATATTAGACTCAACAACAACTCTTTTGGAGTATAATTGACTTTCAATAACCCTAGCTTAGAGAATGCTACACAATTAGCCCATTTTCACATATGAACTACCTCACAAACACTTACTCTTCAAAAAATCACATAAAACAGTCAAATTTCATGTGTAATAACACCAAATTTTCTAAATTATTTTTTGTTATAGGACATCTAAGTCTATGATCCAACAAACCCTCAAATTACACAAAAACAACTAGGGTTTTTCTATATTTACACAATTCTAGGCTTCAAAATATAAAAAAAAGTATCAAACACCTGTATTTGGGTTTGAATAGACCTTGTATACCATAACAACCTCATTCCCATCTCTGGCTTACAAAAACCCATCACAAAACCTCCATTTTCACTTGGAAAAGTGTTATGTTAAACCTAGCAAATCACTCCCCCAACACCAAACTCGTTCATTTTGTCTCCCAATAGATAAAATATTCCTAAATTAATATGATACAAGACATTCCTCTATGTTAAAATAAACCACAGTCGGAGGAATGGCCTTCCATTACATAAAACTCAAAATTTAGACTTGCAGGCCTGTTACAGGCAGTCCCTAGATTTATGTTAAGATCTTCCACTTAATTAGAAATAAGGCTTCCAAATCAATGGGGAAAGACAATTAAATAATATTACTACAATCCTACATAAGTTTAAAACCAATGGAAGTTTGTATAAAGCCATCCACAGTGAAGAAATTTGAAAAAAACATAATTTTTCCTTAGAAACGTTGGTGTTTATTTGAAATTCTTCTTACAAGAGCAGTGAACAACCCTTGCTCAAGCTTCTCAATGCTTTTCATATATTTTATAATCCCTCTCTAACTGAACAATTCCCCTAACAACTAAGAAACCAAATTTTTAAAACACATAACCGTTGCAATTACAAATTTGTTGCATTATGCAACTGAGAAATTCACAAATTTTATAACGTTCCTACTAATGACTCCATTATATCATTAATATTTCACCCTTGATCATTTACATACAATCTCACATATTTTCCTTTTAGGCTTAGAAATTCAACTTGCTGACTCATTTTAATGGAAGAGTGCATTTGTACACATTTGACCATCAAACTCATAAAATCCTTAAATACATAAAAGAATGGTCTACTTAGACCTTATTTTCAATACCTACTATAATAAAGCACCTAAAAATCAAAGACTCACCTAAAATCCCTTAGGACAGATTGCTACCAAAATGAACTTTGTAACATGGTTGTATGTGCCCTTGCACCATACAACCCCCTAGAAGAAACTCATGTACCATGAGTGGAGATTGATACGACCCCCACCATCCACCATACATGATCCTTCGATCCATCATCTCTTTCCACTAGTTTAGACATTGCACTCCAAACTGTCCTGCACTTGGAAGTGTGCTTGCATTGGCATATGACTTTGTTTGCATATTTAGACATGAGGTTTTCCCTTTCTTCATTCTTGGTTCAGAATCTACTTCTCTTCTATCACCTGTACCTGAACATAAACAATGGTCAGAATTACCATTACCATAAAATTCCCTTGACTTAGACTCATCTCTTGGTTGATGTTCACCCTGTAGTGCACCTTGTGTTTCTACCCTTGTCATTAGTCCCAATACCTTGCCACTATGTTTCTCCACTATCCTATTAGTGTTATCAACCACTGTACCTACAAACCTTGTTTCTTTCACACCCATATCTACAAAAATAAGGAATTCAATGGACCCAACTATCACACCCTCTTTCCTTTCCACTATCACATCATACATCAGCCCTATATTTTCCTTTAGACCTACTACCCCTACATTGTCAGACTTAGAATTTCTCACAACATCAGAAATTTTGATTTCTTTCACAACACTTATAGGTTCCTTTCTTCCACAGATGATCACTTTAGCTTTACCTTTCACATATTCTACAAGGGGAGTTAGAACAAAATAACAACCATCCTTTACAATTGTATAATTTTATTGGCCCTACCATCATACATGGCTTGCCGGTCATACTGTCAAGGTCTTCCTAGGAGTATGTGGCAACAATTCATTGGAAGGATGTCATAGACAACATTGTCCTTATAATCACAAATCTAGAAATCTACCACAACCTTCTCATTCACCAACAAAGATTGACCATCATTTAGCCATGATACCTTGTAAGGTAATTCATAAGGAATCCTTTCCAAGTTTAACTTGTTCACCATTTCACATGAAACCATATTTTTAGGTGAGCTTGAATCAACCTCAATCTTACATACCTTTCCCTTATGCTTGAAAGTTCTTTTGAATAGCCTCTTCCTATGCAATGGTTCTACTTCTTCGGAAGTCTTCAAATGTTGTTTGTACAACATCAAAGCTCCTCCAACTTCAGGGTTTGTAGGATGGCTTGATGAACCAATGCTCTCCTCTTCATCCTCTTGCACAAGTTGAACTATTTTATCACCTTTACTTCTACTTGATGAAGTACCAATCTTCTCAGGACACTTGTGGGATGGATGGCCAAATTCATTGCAAGTGTAATATCTACCTAAAAACACATTGGAACCCCTACCTCCTCCAAATCTGCTTCTTGTGCCTCTCCATTCACCTTTGAAATTAGATATATATTGTCCTTTAATGGAATCTTCTTGATTGTCATTGTTTGGATTTGGATTAGGCATGGAATATCTACCTCTTGATGCATTACCTCTGCCTCTAGCTGCTTTATCTTGTCTTCTCTTCATTTACTCCTCCACTATGATTGCCATTTGATAACATTCTTCTACATTCCATGGGCTAGCCAAAAACATTTCATCTTGTATGTTTAACCTCAAACCACCCATATATCTTGCAACTTTTTTATCTTCATTCTCATGATGACGAGACCTTAAACTTAGTTTATAAATTTCCTTAATATAAGACTTAATATTGATTTCCTTTTGTCTTAAGCTTTGTAATTTCTTAAACATTTGAACTTGATGATGCTTGGGTAGGAATTTACCTTTGAGTTTGGATACCATCTTGTCCCATGAGGTTATTTTAGACTTTCCTTGCTTTTGCCTCTCTAATTAAAAGTAGTCCCACTATGCCAAAGCACGGCCTTGCACTTTTGTCTTTGCAATCTTTACTCTTTTCTCCTTAGGAACCTCATCACATTCAAAATGGTAATCTAATGCAACAATCCAGTCAAGTAATTATTCATCATTTAAACTTCCACCATATTTAGGAGCCTCAATCTTTACCTTAGGCTTGTCATCCTTGACTTCCTTCACCAACTTTGCAATTCTTTGATCAGCTAGGTCAAGCTCTTCTTCCATATCTTCAAACTCATCATCTTCCTCTTCATCTAACTCACTCTCTTCCACTTCAATTCTTTTGTTTGTCTCCAAGGCTATAATTCTTTCCTCCAACTCTTTGATTTCTATAGCATTTCTATCTTTCATCTCCCTCATCTCTTTAGCCATATTTTTGTTCTTTGGAGGCATCTTTGAATACTAAACTCTTTACAACCTGCAAAATGCAAAAAAATCTACTCCCTGGTGCTATGATACCACTATGATGCATAACCAAGGTGGAGAAGACTCACAACAATAAAAATGACAATCCTTGACCAAAAGAACTCTCTCACAATGGATTCAACCTTAATAGGCACCAACTCACCCTCAAGGGTCACAACCCCTCAAAATTGCAAATGGAAACCAACATTTCATAAATACCCCTTCAAAGGCCCTTAACATTCATAGAATGGAAAATGAATCAACTGAGAACAATCCCCAAGGAAGATTCATTGAATTCCTCAAAACTCACCATTTGACATATGTTTCTCGTATAGCAGTGGGAATCCAATTTTAGGTAGTTTTCACCCAAACTTCCAAAATGACTCACCAAAAAAATAATGGATTTAGACACCCTTTTGGGTCCTACAAAACATATAATAGACTCAACAACAACTATTTTGGAGTATTGTTGACTTTCAATAACCCTAGCTTAGAGAATGCTACATAATTAGCCCATTTGAACAAATGAACTACCTGACAAACACTTTCCCTTCACAAAATCACATAAAACAGTCAAATTTCATGTGTAATAAATCCAAATTTTCTAAATTATTTTTTGTTATAGGACCTCTAAGTTTACAATCCAGCAAACCCTCAAATTACACACAAACAACTAGGGTTTTTTTGTATTTACACAATTCTAGGCTTCAAAATATAAAACAAAGTTTCAAACACCTTTATTTGGATCTGAATAGACCTTCTATACCATAACAACCTCATTCCCATCTCTGGCTTACAAAATTCCATCACAAAACCTCCATTTTCACTTGGAAAAGTGCTCTGTCAGACCTAGCAAATCACTCCCCCAACATCAAATTGGTTCATTCTGTCTCCCAATAGATTAAAAATTCCTAAAGGAATATGTTACAATCCATTCCTCTATGTTAAGACAAACCATAGTAGGAGGAATGACCTTCCATTACATAGAACTCAAAATTCAGACTTCCAAGCCTATTACAAATAGTCCCTAGATTTGTGTCAAGATCTTCCTCTTAATTAGAAACAAGGATTCCAAATAAATGGGAAAAGACAATTAAATAATATTACTAAAATACTACATAAGTTTCAAACCAATGGAAGTTTGTACAAAGCCATTCACAGTGAAGAAATTTGAAAAACACATAATTTTTCCTTGGAAATGTTGGTATTTATTTGAAATTCTTCTTGCAAGAGCATTGAACAACCCTTGCTCGAGCCTCTCAAGGCTTTACATATATTTTCTCATCCTTATCTAACTAAAAAATGCCCCTAACAACTAAGAAAACATTTTTTTAAAACACATAACCGTTGCAATTACAAATTTGTTGCATTATGCAACTGACAAATTTGTAACTTTTTTCACGTTCATACTAATGACTCCATTATATCATTAATATTTCACCCTTTCTCATTTACATACAATCTCACATATTTCCTTTTAGGCTTGCAAATTCAACTTGTTGACTCATTTTAATGCAAGAGCGCATTTGTAAACATTTGATCATCAAACTCATAAAATCCTTAAATACATAAAAGAATGGTCTACTGAGACCTTAGTTTCAATACTTACTATGATAAAGCACCTAAAAATCCAAGACTCACCTAAAATCCCTCAGGACAGACTGCTACCAAAATGAACTTTGCAACATGGTTGTACGTGCCCTTGCACCATACAACCCACCTAGAAGAAACTCATGTACCATGAGTGGAGATTGATACCAACCCCACCAGCCAACATACATGCTCCTTGGATCCATCATCTCTTTCAACTAGTTTAGACCTTGCACTCCAAATTGTCCTGCACTTGGAAGTGTGCTTGCACTTCCATATGACTATGTTTGTATATTCAAACCTTAGGTCTTCCCTTTCTTCATTCTTGGTTTAGAATCTACTTCTCTTCTATCACCTGTACCTACACATAAACAATGGTCAACATTACCATTACCATAAATTTCCATTGACTTAGATTCATCTCTTGGTTGAAGTTCGCCATGTAGTGCACCTTGTCTTTCTACCCCTATCATTAGTCCCAATACGTTGCCACCATATTTCTCTGGTATCCTATTAGTGTTATCAACCACTGTACCTGCAAACCTTGTTTGTTTCACACCCATATCTACAAAAATAGGGAATTCAATGGTCCCAACTATCACATCACACGTCAGCCCTATATTTTCCTTTTGACCTGCTGCGCCTACATTATGAAAGCTAGAATTGTCCACAACATAAAAAATTTTGATTTCTTTTACAACACTTATAGGTTTCTTTCTCCCACACATGATCACTTTAGCTTTTCTTTTCACATATTCTACAAGGGGAGTTAGAAAAAAAAGAACAACCATCATTTACAATTGTATAAGTATTGGTCCTACCATCATACATGGCACACCTATCATACTACAAGGTCTTCCTAAGAGTATTTTGCAACAATCCATTGGAAGGATGTCACAAACAACATTGTCCTTATAATCACCAATCCGAAAATCTACCACAACCTTCTCATTCACCAACAAAGATTGACCATCACTTAGCCATGATACCTTGTAAGGTAATTCATAAGGAATCCTTTCCAAGTTTAACTTGTTCACCATTTCACATGAAACAATAGTTTTAGTTGAGCCTAAATCAACCAAAATCTTACATACCTTTCCCTTGCTCTTGCAAGTGCTTTTGAATAGCCTCTTCCTATGCAATGGTTCTACGTCTTTGGAAGTCTTCAAATGTATTTTGCACAGCATCTAAGCTTCTCCAACTTCTGATTTTTTAGGATGGCTTAATGAACCAGTGCTCTCCTCTTCATCCTCTTGCACAAGTTGAACTTTTTTATCACCTTTACTTCCACTTGATGAAGTACCAATCTTCTTAGGATACTTGTGGGATGGATGGAAAAATTCATTGCAAGTGTAACATCTACCTGAAAACACATTAGAACTCCTACCTCCTCTAAATATGCTTCTTGTGCCTCTCCATCCACCTTTGAAATTAGATTTCTCTTATCCTTTCATGGCATCTTGTTGATTAACATTGTTTGGCTTTGGATTAGGCATGGATCCTCTACCTCTTGATGCATTACCTATATCCCTAGCTACTTTATCTTTTCTTCTCTTCATTTTCTCTTCCACTGTGATTACCATTTAATAACATTCTTCTACATTCCTAGGGTTACCCAAAACCATTTCATATTGTATGTTTAACCTCAAACCACCCATATCTTGCAACTTTTTCATCTTCATTCTCATGATGACGAGACCTTAAACTTAGTTTATAAATTCCTTAATATAAGACTTAATATCCATTTCCTTTTGTCTTAAGCTTTGTAATTTCTTAAACATTTGAACTTGATGATCCTTGGATAAGAATTTACCTTTGAGTTTGGCTACCATCTTGTCCCATGAGGGTCTTTTAGAATTTCCCTTCTTCCTCCTCTCTGATTGAAAGTAGTCCCACTATACAAAAGCATGGCCTTGCAATTTTGTATTTGCAATCTTTACTCTTTTCTCCTCAGGAACCTCATCATATTCAAAATGGTTATGTAATGCAACAATCTAGTCATGTAATTTTTCATCATTTAAAATTTCACCATATTTAGGAACATCAATCTTTACCTTACACTTGTCATCCCTGACTTCGTTCACCAACTTTCTCACAATGGATTCAACCTTAATAGGCACCAACTCGCCCTCAAGTGTCACAACCCCTCAAAATTTCAAATAGACACCAACACTTCATAAATACCCCTACAAATTCCTTCAACATTCATAGAATGGAAAATGAATCAACTGAGAACAATCCCCAAGGCAGATTCATTAAATTCCTCAAAACTCACCATTTGACATATGTTTCTCGTATAATAGTGGGAATCCACTTTTAGCTTGCTTTCGCCCAAAATTCCCAAATCACTCACCAAAAAAGTAATGGATTTAAACCCCCTTTTGGGTCCTACAAAACATATATTAGACTCAACAACTCTTTTGGAATATAATTGAATTTCAATAACCCTAGCTTAGAAAATGCTACACAATTAGCCCATTTTTACTAATGAACTACCTCACAAACACTTCCCCTTCACAAAATCACATAAATTAGTCAAATTTCAGGTGTAATAACTCCAAATTTTCTAAAACAAAATTTTTATAGGACCTCTAAGTCTACGATCCAACAAACCCTCAAATTACACACAAATAACTAGGGTTTTTTTGTATTTACACAATTCCAAGTTTTTTTTTTGAAAAAGAGGGGTAAAAACTTTACTGAAACTCAGAAAAAAGATTACAAGCAAATCTCAGAACAAAAGCTCTGAGATAAAAGCATAAGAACAATAGAAGAGCAAGAGCACCGGTCAACCAACTCCACAACCATCCATATCCTCAGTGAAGATCCTCCTTAGATCCAAACAATAATCCTGGGGAAGATGTCTCCATTCCTCAACCCTCCAAACATCAACATGATCTAAAGCCCACTTCGCCAAACAATCAGCAGCCCTATTCCACTCACATGGAATGTGGACAAAGGAAACCATATCCATCCTAGAACTAATTTGCAAAATCTGTTGAACAACTAGAGCCAGCTGCCGATTAACATCCTTCACCTTACGTTCAATCAACAAATTCACAATAACCTGAGAGTTAGATTCACAAATAACCTTACGCCAACCTAGAGCATAAGCACGGTCTAGAGCATAGACAATCGCCAATCTCTCCATAAAATTATTAGCCTGCCAACCTTTATAAATAGAAAAGAAGAACACAACTTCACCTAAACAGTCTCTACCCACGCCACCAATCCCAGCAGGTCCAGGATTACCACGGGAAGAGCCATCTATGTTAATCTTCAAGATATCCTCAGGAGGAGGCATCCTTCTATCCATCCTTTGAACTTTCTTTTTCGCACTTCTACCCCTTCTGACACAAGCAGAGGTAGGAGACAAACCTTGAAAACCCATTCTGTCAATAATTTCAGCATCCCCTCTATCAAGTGGGAACATCACCTCACATTTAGCTTCCATAGTCTCCTGGATCATTCCCAAAATTTTGTACCAAACTTGTTGGATACCTAACCTTTCCCCTCGAAAAATCCTTTGATTTTTCTCTAGCCAAATCTGCTAGAGAATAAAGGTAGGTCCAATGCACCAAACAATCTAAAGAAAAGGAGTCAAAGTAGGGGGCTTTCCCGAACTTCTCTAGAGGATGAAGCATGAACACAAGGGTGTTTCCAAACACCCCACCAAAGGTGCCAAAGCTGCAAGGAGAAAGAACATTTGAAGAACAAATGTGAAGAGTCCTCCTCAGCAGCACCACACAAAACACATAAGGAGAGTCCATGAAATCCACGCTTCTGAATATTGTCCCAAGTCAAACACCTATTCCAAGCCAAAGTCCACACAAAGCAATTACATTTTGGCCAAGAGAACTTATTCCATACATACTTCCACCAATGGACCTCTTCTCCATTCAATTTGTGAGCCATCAATTCCTGATATCCACTAGCCACATAAAAAATACCCTTAGGGTTTGGGCGCCAAGCAAGAACATCCTTGTCCTTGAGGGAACTACAGTGTCTAACTGATAAAATAGAATGAAGCTCAGCACAATCTTCCTCCAAACCTACCATCGGCCACTCATGTGGGGACTTCCAGCTAGCAACCTCCAACTGACCACAAGGGTGAAAAGATTTAAAATCACTCACCCTTGACCAACCAGCCTCCAAGAAGCACTGACAGAGAGCCAATAAATTAGGAAACTAAGAGATAATGGGAGGAAAACCATCCAAAGAGTCAGACCAAAAGAGAGCATTTGTTCCCTTGTTACATATCCAAAATAATCCCTCCTTAATCAACGTAGCCCCTTTCTTGAGAGTCCCCCAAATCATTGATCCACTTCCCACTAGAGGATAACGGGGAACCTTATCCTTTGGGATCCAAGGAAGATACTTATGAAGTAGAATTTTAGCCCATAGCTGATCTTGCTCCACACACCATCTCCAATAAAGTTTTGCAGCCAAAGCCATCCCAGATAAAGACGAATGCCTCAAACCCAGACCACCCAAATGTTTAGGGGAGCACACAATATCCCATCTAACCAGGCTCCATTTAGAAGAAGACAAGTTTCCAACCCATAAAAACTGCCTTGCCAAGGAATCCAATTCCTTAACAAAGCCCATTAGAGCCACTTGAAGCATACATCTATACAAGGGAAGATCCTGAACCAAAAATTTAAGCAATTGAACACGCCCAGCAAAGGAAAGCCATCTATGAGTCCAATGATTAACCTTCACTCAAAATTTGTCTAGAATATACTGCCAAGAATCTCTAGGGAGCTTACCAGAAGAGATTGGAATACCCAGATAATTCAAAGGAAGAGAGCCTATCTGAAACCTCATAATAAGAGAAATTCTCTGTTGAATAGGTCCAGGTGTATTAGAAAAGAATATGGAGGACTTATCTTCATTAATTAATTGACCAGAAGCAGTGAGATAAACATCCAAAGCCTTACGTAGATTAGTATCCTCCCTGATAGTAGCCATACCCATTAAGGCAGTATCATCCACAAATTGTAGGTGTGACTGAGGAGGCAACTCATTGCCCCACCTCCACCCCTGTATAACCCTTGACTCAATATTACTTTTCAACAATCTCCCCAACCCTTCAACAAAAAGAAGAAAGAGATAAGGGGAAAGAGGGTCTCCTTGCCGAAGACCACGAGAAGCTCCAAAAAGCTCAATGTGCTCCCCATTGATTAAAACAGAGAAGGAGGTAGAAGTTACACAACTCATAACCCACCAAATCCAATCCTCAGCAAATCCAAAGGCCCCAAGAATATTCTGAAGAAAGGACCACCAAACTCTATCATAAGCCTTAGCCATATCAAGATTGATAAACATTGCCTTAGCTTTTGACATAGCCATAGAGTGGATAGTCTTTGTAGCAATAACAACTCCATCCAAAATTTTCTGGTCAGCCACAAAGCCACCTTGCTCCTTAGAGATAAGACATTTAAGCCATTTCTTCAACCTTTCAGCAATCACCTTAGAGATAATCTTGTAAATCACATTACAAAGGGTAATGGGATGAAATTGGCTTAACCAATCTGCCCCATCACGTTTTGGGATGAGGGAAAGAAAAGTGGAGTTAAGTGCTCAAATCATTTCTTTATTCCTCTAAGATTCCTAGACCACCTCTAATAAATCGACCTTAATAATATCCCAATTTTTTTGAAAGAATTCAATTGGAAACATGTTAGGACCTGGAGATTTCCCTTTCTTCATATGGAAAACAATCTCCTCCAACTCCTCTAGAGAAACATAACGCATAAGATTATCATTCATTTCTCTAGTAACAAGTTGGGGGATGCAAGAAAGAACCTAAGCTTCCTCAACAGAACCCTCTTGAGTGTCCTCCTTAAAAAGAGAAGTAAAATACTGCATTGCCTCTCTAGATATCTCCTTTAAGGAGGAAATCTATCCTCCCCTATCATTCACAAGCATAGGAATAGAATTACCATGCCTCCTCGCCTTCACTGAATTGAAGAAGAAGGCTGTGTTTTTATCCCCCTCTTGAAGCCACTCCACATGAGCTTTCTGTTTCCAGTAAATTTCTTCACGCATTTCACATTCTTCCAGGATTTTTAAGGCCATAGCCCCTTCCTGAAGAAAGGCTTTTGACAAACCATTCTCCCTAATTTCCCTGGTTATATTATCTAACTTAGATTGAGCAAGAGCTTTGTCATGAAAAATGTTCCCAAAACAATGGTGATTCCAATACTTAAGCTGATATTTAACATATTGCAATAGCTTGGAAAAAGTATACATAGTTGTACCACAGGTGGGTCTACCAATCCTCCACCATTGAGCAACAAAGTCCTGTAAAGAGGGATCACGCAACCACATAAGTTGGAACTTGAAAGAAGGAGATCGGGCCACCTGAGCAGAGGACACCACTAACTTAATAGGCCAGTGATTTGAACCCTACCAATCCAGAATCTCTGAACAAGTAGACCAACCACCACCAACCCAAAAACAAGAAACCAGAAAGTGATCAAGTCTTTCTGCAATGCGCTTCTCCCCAATTCTTTGGTTGTTCTAGGTAAACTGTCCATTTCTAGGCTTGATATCCACCAAGTTCAAAGTTGATATGTTATCATGAAGCAAAAAAGCAGAAGGTTCCAATCTTGCTATACCACCCTATTTCTTAGCCAACTCAATAATGGCGTTGAAATCTCCCGCCATTATCTAAGGGTGATAAGGCACCATATTTCAGATAAACCTTAAATGGGACCATAAATATTGCTTACCCAGAAAGTCAGTAGGAGCATAAATGTTGGAGAGGAGAATAGTTTCCCTAGTCTCAATGCTTGCAGTGATCAAAGACATAGAGGATTTAGAAGACATCCACCAGAGAGGGAAAATCCTCAAAGGATTCTAGAGGCAGGCCAGACCCCCAGCAGTACCATGAGCACCAATACACTGGAAATCACCTCTACTCCACAACTTAGATGAAAGACTAGTCATGCTTTCAACAGATAACTTCATCTCCTGTAAAAAAAGAAAATCAGGAGAATGAATTCGCACCAAGTCACGAACAACTTTTTGTCTAGGGCCACTATTCAAGCCCCGTACATTCCAAGAGAGAATGATCATTTTGGAGGATTAGAAAAGTGGGAGTCAAGAGTTTTGACAGAACCTAACTCCACTAAAGTCTCCCCCATCAACTTGATTTTCTCAAAATCTTTCTTTCTTCTAGTCTTGGAAGGCTTCTCAATAGTCCATTTCTTCAAGTCTTTATGAAGAATACCCAATGCAGGAGAAGCCTTGCTTCCTTTTGCTATATCAGGAACAATATTCAAAGGAGGACTAGTTGTTTCTCCCACCATCAATGGCGCAATAACCATAGACTCAAGCTCCCTAGATGTCCCCAAACTCTGAACTGAGTCCGTTTGCAAGGCCCCCTCTATCTGTGGCATCTGAATGTCCTCTATGGCAATGTCTTCCTGAACCTCCTCCTAACCATCTGGTCCATTCCAAACATACCAAGGTTCACCTCCTGCAGACTGAGATCATCCAAAACCTCAAACTGATTAAAGGTATCTCCCTCCTGTCTTTCCTTAAATATTCTCTTCTGACCTTGATTCTTATTGCAAGCTTTAGCTGGAATAAAACCCTCAACATCTGCAACCTCACTAGACATAGGTGCTTGTCCTTTGTCGCCCCTTAGAGGGTTACAATGGGGTTGAGATGACTGAGTCTCAGATGGCTTAGATCTTGGGCATCTTCTCTGAAGAAGTCCATATTCATGGAAAAGACGACAACGGAATGGCAGTGTTTCATAGTCTAATTGTTGAACCCAAGAATATGAACCCGCCTGAATTTCTAAGGAATCAGGAAGAGGGTTACTTAAATCTAATTCAACACAAATGTGAGCAAAAGTCATTGCCTTTCTTTCCCTCATTTGTTGAGAGGCACCCACAGGTTTACCCAATAGCGCAGCCACATTATGTAGGATATCATTATGCCATCACTCAACAGGAAATCTGGGGAGACGCACCCAAACAGGAACACGATTCGGTAGTTCCTCTGAAGGATTGAAGCCCGCATGCCAAGGTTTCATAAAAAGACCAACCTGATTGTGGAAGTAAGGTCCACCCTCAAAAACTTTATTCCGATCTACCATGCAATTGAAAACCACCATGAAGTAGTTGTTAGCCAACAACATAATGTCCATTTCCCCCTCAGAAGACCAAGTCCGCTGTGACCATGACTCCAAAAATTGAAGTGAAACCCTCATTCCCATGAATTTGTAAAGCAAGGCATGCTTCAAAAAATATTCAATGTCCTCAGCAATGGATTCTGGTTGAATCAACAAAACGAGTCTCTCCTTAGAGCGTTCCAGGCAACCGTTCACCTTTAGAATTTGAGATCCTCCTGTAGGCACAAAACCTCCATCTCCAGCATCATTGGAAAATAAACTATTATCAAACATTCTTGTCCTTTGGTTTGGGGAAGAAACCCCAATAGCAACACGAAAGTTCAAAGGGGATTTTTCCCCAGAATTCTCACCTGGAGCCATAACCATAGGCGAAAGCACACTCTATGGAAACAAAAGAAGAAGAAAACCAACAAAAGAAAAGTTGAAACTGCAAACACTACGAGACAAAAGGCCGGCCCCAACCCTGTCCGACAGCCACAAACCACAACTTGAACACCTGACAAATTCCAACCCCACACCCAACTCGAAAGTAGGAAGAAAATAAGCCCAAGATTAGGCGCATGCAAGAATGAAAGGCCCCTCATGTAGGCCATAGCTTGCTTAGACCAACGCTCTCCATCTAGATCTTTGTAAGAATACACAATTCCAAGTTTCAAAATATAAAAAAAGTATAAAAAACCTTTATTTGGGTCTGAATAGACCTTCTATACCATAACAACCTCATTCCCATCGCTGGCTTACAAAAAACCATCACTAAACCTCCATTTTCACTTGGAAAAGTGTTATGTCAGACATAGGAAATCACTCTCCTAGCACCAAACTGCTTCATTTTGTCTCCCAACAGATAAAAAATTCCTAATCTAATATTTTGCAAGCCATTCCTCTAATTTTAAAAAAACCACAGTAGGAGGAATGGCCTTCCATTACTTAAAACTCAAAATTCAAACTTTCAAGCCTGTTACAGGCAGTCCCTAGATTTATGTCAAGATCTTCCTCTTAATTAGAAAGAAGGCTTCCAAATCAATAGGAAAATACAATTAAATCATATTACTACAATCCCACATAAGTTTCAAACAAATGGAAGTTTGTACAAAGCCGTTCATAGTGAAGAAATTTGAAAGACACATAATTTTTCCTTGGAAACATTGGTGTTTATTTGAAATTCTTCTTACAAGAGCATTTAACAACCCTTGCTCAATCCTATGAAGGATTTGCATATATTTTCTCATCCTCCTCTAACTGAACAATAACCCTAACCACTAAGAAACCAACTTCTTAAAACTCATAACCGTCGCAATTACAAATTTGTTGCATTATGCAACTAACAAATTTTCAAATTTTATCACGTTCCCACTAATGAATCCATCATATTATTAATATTTCACCCTTTCTCATTTACATACAATCTCACATATTTTCCTTTTGGAATTACAAATTTAACTTGTTGACTCATGTTAATGCAAGAGAGCATTTGTACACATTTGATCATCGAACTCATAAAATCCTTAAATACATAAAATAATGGTCTACTTAGACCTTATTTTCAATACCTACTATGATAAAGCACCTAAAAATCCAAGAATCACCCAAAATCCCTCAAGACAAACTGCTACCAAAATGAACTTTGCAAACTGGTTGTGCGTACCGTTGTACCATACAACCCCCCTAGAAGAAACTCATGTACCATGAGTGGAGATTCATACCAATCCCACCATCCACCATACATGCTCCTTGGATCCATCATCTATTTCCACTAGTTCACACCTTGCACTCCAAACTGTCCTGCACTTGGAAGTGTGCTTGCACTTGCATATGACTATGCTTGTATATTCAAACCCGAGGTCTTCCATTTCTTCATTCTTGGTTCATAATCTACTTCTCTTCTATCACATGTACCTGCACATAAATAATGGTCAACATTACCATTACCATAAACTTCCCTTGACTTAGACTCATCTCTTGGTTGAAGTTTTTCCTACAGTGCACCTTGTGTTTCTACCCCTAATATCAATCCCAATACCTTTCCACCATGTTTCTCCAGTATCCTATTAGTGTTATCAACCACTATACCTTCAAACCTTTTTTGTTTCACACCCATATCTAAAAAAATAGGTAATTCAATAGTCCCAACTATCACACCCTCTTTCCTTTCCACTGTCACATCACACGGCAGCCCTATATTTTCCTTTCGACCTACTACCCCTACATTATCAGACCTAGAATTTTTCTCAACATCTGAAATTTTTATTTCTTTCACAACACTTATAGGTTCCTTGCTCCCACACATGATCACTTTAGCTTTACCTTTCACATATTCTACAAGGGGAGTTAGAACAAAAGAACAACCATACTTTACAATTATATAATTATTGGCCCTACCATCATACATGGCACACCTATCATACTGCCAAGGTCTTCCTAGGAGTATGTGGCAACAATCCATTGGAAGGATGTCACAAAAAACACTATCCTTATAATCACCAATATGGAAATCTACCACAACCTTTCTCATTCACCAACAAAGATTGACCATCACTTAGTCATGATACCTTGGAAGGTAATTCATAAGGAATCCTTTCCAAGTTTAACTTGTTCACCATTTCACATGAAACCATATTTTTAGTTGAGCCTAAATCAACCAAAATCTTACATACCTTTCCCTTGCTCTTGCAAGTGATTTTGAATAGCCTCTTCCTATGCAATGGTTCTACTTCTTTGGAAGTCTTTAAATGTTGTTTGTGCAACATGAAAGCTTCTCCAACTTTAGGGTTTGTAGGATGGCTTGTTGAACCAGTGCTCTCCTCTTCATCCACTTTCACTATAAGTTGAACTATTTTATCACCTTTACTTCCATTTGATGAAGTACCAATCTTCTTAGGAAACTTGTGGGATGGGTGGCCAAATTCATTGCAATTGTAATATCTACCTGAAAACACATTGGAACTCCTACCTCCTCCAAATCTACTTCTTGTGCCTCTCCATCCACCTCTGAAATTAGATTTTTTCTTTCCTTTCAAGGCATCTTCTTGATTTTCATTGTTTTCACTTTGGATTAGGCATGGATCCTCTACCTCTTGATTCATTACATCTGCACCTAGCTACATTATCTTGTCTTCTCTTCATTTTCTCCTCCATTGTGATTGTCATTTTATAACATTCTTCTACATTCCAAGGGTTATCCAAAAGCATTTCATCTTGTATGTTTAACCTAAAAACCACCTATATATCTTGCAAATTTTTCATCTTCATTCTCATGATGATAAGACCTTAAACTTAGTTTATAAAATTCCTTAATATAAGACTTAATATATCCATTTCCTTTTGTCTTAAGCTTTGTAATTTCTTAAACATTTGAACTTGTCGATCCTTGGGTAATTATTTACCTTTGAGTTTGGATATCATCTTTCCCCATGAGGTTGTTTTAGACTTTCCTTGTTTCCCCCTCTCTGATTGAAAGTAGTCCCACTATACCAAAGCATGGCCTTGCACTTTTGTATTTGCAATCTTTACTCTTTTCTCATTAGGAACCTCATCACATTCAAAATTGTTATCTAATGCAACAATCCAGTCAATTAATTCTTCATCATTTAAAATTCCACCATATTTAGGAACATCAATCTTTACCTTAGGCTTGCCATCCCTGACTACCTTCACCAACTTTTCAATTCTTTTATCCTCTAGGTCAAGATCTTCTTCCATATCTTCAAACGCATCATCTTCCTCTTCATTTGACTCACTCTCTTCCACTTCCATTCTTTTATGTGTCTCCAAGGCTATAATTCTTTCCTCCAACTCTCTAATTTCTCTAGCATGTCTATCTTTCATCTCCCTCATCTCTTTAGCCATATCTTTGTTCTTTGGAGGCATCTTTGAATGCTACACTCTTCACAACCTGCAAAATGCAAAAAAATATACTCCCTGATGCTTTGATACTAGTATGATTCATAGCCAAGGTAGAGAAGACTCACAATAGTGAAAATGACAATCCTTAACCAAAATAACTCTCTCACAATGGATTCAACCTTAATAGGCACCAACTCACCCTCAAGGGTCGCAACCCCTCAAAATTGAAAATGGATGCAAACACTTGAAAAATAACCCTAAAAAGGCCCTCAACATTCATAGAATGGAAAATGAATCAATTGAGAACAATCCCCAAGGCAGATTCATTGAATTCCTCAAAACTCACCATTTGACATATGTTTCCCTTGTAGTAGTGGGGATTCGGTTTTAGCTAGTTTTCACCCAAAATTACCAAATGACTCACCAGAAAAATAATGGATTTAGAAACCCTTTTGGGTCCTACAAAACATATATCAGACTCAAGAACAACTCTTTTGGATTATAATTAACTTTCAATAACTCTAGCTTGGAAAATGCTACACAATTAGCCCATTTTTACAAATGAACTACCTCACAAACACTTCCCATTCACAAAATTACATCAAAAAGTCAAATTTCATGTGTCATAACTCCAAATTTTCTAAATTATTCTTTTTTATAGGACCTCTATGTCTATGATCCAACAAACCCTCAAATTACACACAAACAACTAGGGTTTATTTGTATTTACACAATTCCATGATTCAAAATTAAAAAAAAAGGTATCAAACACCTTTATTTGGGTCTTCATAGACCTTCTATACCATTACAACCCCATTCCAATCTCTAGCTTACAAAAACCCATCACAAAACCTCCATTTTCACTTAGAAAAGTGCTCTGTCAAACCTAGGAAATCACTCTCCTAGCACCAAACTGCTTTATTTTGTCTCCCAACAGATAAAAAATTCCTAAAATGATATGTTACAAGCTATTCATCTAAGTAAAAACAAAAAATAGCAGGAGGAATGGCCTTCCATCACTTAAAACTCAAAATTCAGACTTCCAGGCATGTTACAGGAAGTCCCTAGATTTATGTGAAGATCTTCCTCTTAATTAAAAACAAGGCTTCCAAATCAATGGGAAAATAAAATTAAATCATATTACTACAATTCCACATAATTTTCAAACCAATGGAAGTCTGTACAAAGCCGTTCACAGTGAATAAATTTGAAGAAAACATAATTTTCCCTTGGAAATGTTGGTGTTTATTTGAAATTATTCTTACAAGAGCATTGAACAAACCTTGCTCAAGTCTCAAGGATTTACATGTATTTTCTCATCCTCCTCTAACTGAACAATGCCCCTAACCACTAACAAACCAACTTTTTAAAACACATAACCGTTGCAATTACAAATTTGTTGCATTATGCAACTCACAAATTTGCAACTTTTATCATGTTCCTACTAATGACTCTAAACTAATGACTCCATTATATCATTAATATTTCACCCTTGCTCATTTACATAAAATCTCACATATTTTCCTTTTAGGCTTACAAATTCAACTTGTTGACTCATTTTAATGCAAGAGTGCATTTGTACACATTTGATCATCAAACTCATAAAATCCTTAAATATATAAAATAATGGTCTACTTAGACCTTATTTTCAATACCTACTATGATAAAGCACCTAAAACTCCAAGACTCACCTAAAATCCCTCAGGACAGACTGCTACCAAAATGAACATTGCAACATGGTTGTAGGTTCCCTTGCACCATACATCCCCCCTAGAAGAAACTCATGTCCCACGAGTGGAGATTAATACCAACCCCACCATCCACCATACATGCTCCTTGGATCCATTATCTCCTTCCACTAGTTTAGACCTTGCACTCCAAATTGTCCTACACTTGGTAGTGTGCTTGCACTTGAATATGACTGTGTTTGCATATTTAGACCTGAGGTCCTCCCTTTCTTCATTCTTGGTTCATAATATACTTGTCTTCTATCACATGTACCTTCATATAAACAATGGTCAGCATTACCACTACCATAAAATTCCCTTCACTTAGACTCATCTCCTGGTTGAAGTTTTCCCTGTAGTGTACCATGTGTTTCTACCCCTATCATTAGTCCCAATACCTTGCCACCATGTTTCTCCACTATCCTATTAGTGTTATCAACCACTGTACCTACAAACCTTGTTTGTTTCACAACCATATCTACAAAAATAGGGCATTCAATGGTCCCGACTATCACACCCTCTTGCCTTTCCACTGTCACATCGCACTTCAGCCCTGTATTTTCCTTTGGACCTGCTGCCCCTACATTATCGACCTAGAATTTTTCACAACATAAAAAATTATGATTGCTTTCACAACACTTATATGTTCCTTTCTCCCACACATGATCACTTTAGCTTTACCTTTCACATATTCTACAAGGGGAGTTAGAACAAAAGATCAAACATCCTTTAAAATTGTATAAGTATTGGCCCTACCATCATACATGGCACACCTGTCATACTATCAAGGTCTCCCTAGGAGTATGTGGCAATAGTCCATTGGAAGGATGTCACAAACAACATTGTCCATATAATCACCAATCTAGAAATCTAACACAACCTTCTCATTCACCAACAAATATTGACCATCACTTAGCCATGATACCTTGTAAGGTAGTTCATAATGAATCCTTTCCAAGTTTAACTTGTTCACCATTTCACATGAAACCATGTTTTCAGTTGAGCCTAAATCAACCACAATCTTACATACCTTTCCCTTGCTCTTGCAAGTGGTTTTGAATAGCCTCTTCCTATGCAATGGTTCTACTTCTTTGGAAGTCTTCAAATGTTGTTTGTGCAACATCAAAGCTTCTCCAACTCCAGGGTTTGCAAGATGGCTTGATGAACCAGTGCTCTCCTCTTCATCCTCTTGCACAACTTGAACTATTTTATCACCTTTACTTACACTTGATGTCCAAATTCATTGCAAATGTAACATCTACTTGAAAACACATTAGAACTCCTACCTCCTTCAAATCTACTTCTTGTGCCTCTCCATCCACCTCTGAAATCAGATTTCTCTTGTCCTTTCATGGCATCTTCTTGATTGTCATTGTTTGACTTTGGATTAGGCATGGATCCTCTACCTCTTGATGCATTACCTCTGCCCCTAGCTACTTTATCTTGTCTTCTCTTCATTTTTTCCTCCACCCTGATTGTCATTTGATAAGATTCCTCTACATTCCTAGGATTAGCCAAAACCAATTCATCTTCTATGTTTAACCTCAAACCTCTCATATATCTTGCAACTTTTTCATCTTTATTCTCATGATGACGAGACCTTAAACTTAATTTATAAAATTCCACAATATAAGACTTAATATCCATTTCCTTTTGTCTTAAGCTTTGTAATTTCTTAAACATTTGAACTTGATGATCCTTGGGTAAGAATTTACCTTTCAGTTCGGATACCATCTTGTACCATGAGGTGATTTTAGACTTTCCTTGCTTCCTCCTCTCTGATTGAAAGTAGTTCCACTATACCAAAGCATGGCCTTGCAATTTTGTCTTTGCAATCTTTACTCTTTTATCCTCAGGAACCCCATCACATTCAAAATGGTTATCTAATGCAGCAATCCAGTCAAGTAATTCTTCATCATTGAAACTTCCACCATTTTTAGGAACATTGATCTTTACCTTAGGCTTGTCATCCTTGACTGCCTTCACCAACTTTGCAATTTTTTAATCCCCTAGGTCAAGCTCTTCTTCCATATATTCAAAATCATCATCTTCCTCTTCATCTGACTCACTCTCTTCCACTTCCCTTCTTTTTTTGTCTCCAAGGAAATAATTCTTTCCTCCAACTATCTAATTTCTCTAGCATGTCTATCTTTCATCTCCCTCATCTCTTTAGCCATATCTGTGTTCTTTGAAGGCATCTTTGAATGCTAAACTCTTCACAACCTGCAAAATGCAAAAAAATCTACTCCCTGATGCTCTTATACCACTATGATCCATTTACAAGGTGTAGATGACTCACAACAATGAAAATGAAAATCCTTAACCAAAAGAACTCTCACAATGGATTCAGCCTTAATAGGCACCAACTCACCCTCAAGGGTCACAACGCCTCAAAATTGCAAATGGAAAATAAAACTTCACAAATATCCCTACAAAGGCCCTCCACATTCATACAATGGAAAATGAATCAACTGAGAACAATCCCCAAGGCAAATTCATTGAATTCCTCAAAACTCACCATTTGACATATGTTTCCCTTGTAGTAGTGGGAACCTAGTTTTAGCTAGTTTTCACCCAAACTTCTCAAATGAATCACCAAAAAAATGATGGATTTAGACACCCTTTTGGGTCCTACAAAACATGTATCAGACTCAACAATAACCCTAGCTTGAAAAATGCTACACAATTAGCCCATTTTAACAAATGAACTACCTCACAAACACTTACCCTTCACAAACTCACATCAAAAAATAAAATTTCAGGTGTCATAACTCCAAATTTTCCAAATTATTTTCTGTTATAGGACATCTCAGTCTATGATCCAACAAACCCTCAAATTACACACAAACAACTAGGGTTTTTCTATATTCCATAATTCCAAGCTTCAAAATCTTAACCAAAGTATCAAAAAATTTAATTCGGGTATGCACAGACCTTCTATTCCATTACAACCTCATTCCCATCTTTGGCTTACAAAAACCCATCACAAAACCTCCATTTTCATTTGGAAAAGTGCTTTGTCAAACGTAGGAAATCACTCTCCTAGCACCAAACTGCTTCATTTTGTCTCCCAATATATAAAAAATTCCTAAAATAATATGTTAAGCCATTATTCCAAGTTACAACTATATACACCTAAAAATGGTCATATCACATTGTCTGGTAACTAATTAAATATTTTTAATATTTAATTAAAATCTTTGAATTTCATCTGCATATAAATAAATTTAAATAATTTATTTATATTGTTCATTCTTTCATTTCGATTAAATAAATAAGTTTATTTAATAATCTTTTTGTATTCGTTTCTTAATTAATTAAATAAACATTATGATTTATTTATATTAATTATCAACAAACTTGATTTGGATATTTTATTCAAATAAAGATTAAATATTCCTCTCTTTTAAATATATTCTTCTAAAATCCTTTCGCAATTAAATATTTCTAAAATATTTATTTAAATTCTTCTAATATCCATTTGCAATTAAATATTTCTAAAATATTTAATTAATTCTTCTAAAGTCACAATACAATTAAATATTACAAAATATTTAATTAAATCTTCCATAGTGCAAACATCAAAAAAATCAAATTCAATAAATGAAATTAAATAAATTTATTTATTTATTTAATTTGGGGATTATCTTCAACAGCTGTAAAACAAACTGCCGAAACAAAAAAATTAAATTCCTTTGTTTCTGTGCAGGCTTGTTCCTGTGGGTTGAAGACAGGCATCCATCCTTCTCTCCAACCTCTCAACCTCTTCCATCTTCTTCTCAACCTCTCCATCTCTCACCTTTCAATTTTACCAGATAACTTCACGGCCGTTGATTCTTGCCAGCCAGGATTGTCCCTGCAAAAAACTATAAATAAGACTGTCGGGTCTTTGAATTGATAGAAGCTTTCAGTAGGAAAATTATAGTCAATTTGCATAAGCCTTTAGCATTCATAATATTCAAGCATCATAGTATAGCATAGAATCATGGCATATTCACTCTATTTCATAGCATACTCCATTTACAGCCCCTGTGCATAATTCATAGCCCCCTGTGCATATCCGTCAACATTTTTCACCTTCACCAGCATTTAGGATAGAATTTCCTTTGCATACTCATTCTGCAGACAGCCATTTGGAGAAGTTGAGCTTACACAATCTGAGAGTAGTAGCTTCAAACAAATCTCTAGAGATAGAGAAAGATGGAACGCTTCTAAAGATTTTCTGCTTATTTTAATTGCATTTCAAATTTCTTTAGTTTAAAGTTCTGTTAATTGTGTTTTCTTGTTTTCATTTGATTACATTATAGAACATACACATTTTTGGCGCCCACCGTGGGGCTCTTGCCCCTATTTCTCACATCTTTTTGTAGGTTTCTTTGATAGGTTACAGCCAAAAACAACGGATTAGCGCAAGAAACACGTTTCCGAAAGTTCATACCCAGTTCAGCGCATTTGAGAGTTCCTACAGCGCCCTTAAGAGTTCCTGCAGTGCCTGTGAGAGTTCCTGCAGTGCCCGTGAGAGTTCTTGTAGTGCTATTGAGAGTTCCTGCAGTGCCCGTGAGAGTTCTTGTAGTGCCCTTAAGAGTTCCTGCAGCACTCGTGAGAGTTCCTGCAACGCATTTGAGAGTTCCTGCAGCGCCCATGAGAATTCCTACAACGCCCATAGAGACTGTTATAGCGCATGTTTCAAAAACCTGCAAATTGTAATTTGTAAGTTTAATACAGTTTAAATGAATCCGATGCAACCGCGGACAGTTAATAATTGTAAATTGGAATGAACCAATCCTAGGGTAGACACCTTAAACTTAAAATGAAGCAATCCTAGGGTAGACATCTTAAATTAAAAATGAAGCAATCCTAGGGTAGATATTTCACATTTGATTTTGGGGCTAAAAAGAAATTTCGTGTTTGTGTGAAGCAACATCTTCACTTAGCATAGAAAAATTGTATTTTGGGCTTAAAATAAATCTTTGTTTGCTTTGTTTTTGGTGATAGGCCTATGCTCTCCCCTTAGCTGGGTGATCAAAATGCCAAACTCACCTATTTTACTTTATGCATTTTACAATTTTATTAACACCATTTAGAAGGCCTGCCGTAGTGGGAAAAAGTACTCACCCTACGGGAAAAACCTAAGTGGGAACAACTAAAGCCAAGTTTTCCAACCCACTTTAATCAAATGCGGATGGTTGATGAAAATCCCATTCGATGGTAGTGTGCATTGATAACCATCCCCAAAGCCTTTGTTCTAAAGGTAGGGAGGTCTCTCGAGGGAGTCTATCATTTGTCGCACCGAATGAAAATCCTTACTAAGAACTTAGTGTAGTATCTTATCGAGTCAGTTTCCGAACATCATATTAATCACAATGCAGGGGAGGGAAGAATCTACCCCCAAGATACTCACCATATAACTGCCAAGGATTGTTTGCTCAAGGGATCCGGTATCCACTTCGGTCACTCTGAGTACGCACCTGGAAAAGAAAAAACACGGGCGCCCTTTCGGGGGTGACACGGCTGTGTGAGTCGATGCAGTTTTAAGATGTGGGTTGTTGATTACTATGATGACCTACTTGAAAACTAAGAGTGATTCTGTTTGAAATACTTATCATGTGTAAAACCTGTTAAAACAATTTTTGAAAAACATTTTGGTCATACACTTGATGTTTAGCATAGGACTTAAGACAACTATTCTACAATTTGTTTGATGTGTTTTCAATACACTAATTCAGATAAGATCATCCAACACTCACTATCATATTGATTACTCTCATGTTACAAGATTGGAAATCCACAACTTTTGTAAAGAAATCTGTTTTCAAAATGATTAAAAAGCCAAAGAAACCCCTTAACCACAAGAAACTATTGAAGACGCAACGATTTTTGTATCAAAGCCGAAAAGTTTTACTTAAGTATAGAACCTTTCTTCATAGGTATCATGATTGTGTTAGAGGTCTTTCTGATGATTATGCTATAGAACCTTTGTACTCACAAGCTTATTTTCAAAGAAGAGCCCTTTCTCAAAGGCATAACCATAGTCAACGCATTTGTTTCTATTATATTCCCCAACCTGCAATTGAATATTCTACTCATCCAAATCAAATTTTGCAATAGAGAACTCATATCACATTAGGCAGTCATCACTAAATCCCTCCTTTTACAAAACTAGGATCAAACTTTATAAAGTGCAAAAACATCTTTTTCTTGATCTTTTGCTTAAAATTCCCTCCAACAGGATTTTCATCCTTTCAATTAGGGAACAACACAAGCTAAAGGTTAGAAACTTTTTCAAGTCATAGAATCTTCATTCTATCCTGACTTTCATATCTATCACACGATTGCACTATTTTACATTCTTTTGATCAAAAGTGAGTAAGAATTTGGAACAAAACTTATGCCTGTCTTCACGAGATCTCAAAAACACATGGAAAAAGATGAGGGAGAAACCACTACAAGCAAAATGGGTGACCATACTGAAAAAGAAGAGGATACATTTAATCTTGATGAATTAACAAAAGAAAAGCTTCAAGAAGCAGAGCAAGATCCTCAATTCCATACTCTTATGGAAAGGATTTTAGAACGAAACAAAGAAAGATATTTTCTTTCATTAGCTAATCAAGGAGCTAAGTTACCTCACAATTTTGACATAGAAGGGATTAAGCAGAATCCTGAAACTCCTCCTACTGACTTTAGTGCCCTTACTCAACAGATAAAAGAATTACAAGGGAAAATAAAAGAGATGCAAGGGGGTACAACAAAGAAGTATGTTTTGGAAGACATGTCTCCTTATCCATTTGATAGGAGTCTTCAAATGATCCCATTTCCAAAACATTGCGAGATTCCTAAGTATGATAGGTACAATGGAAAAACTGATCCGATTGACCATGTAAGGGATTTCCGAAATATGAGTTTAGAATTCGCCTATGACGATACCTACTTAATGCGATTATTTCCATGAAGTCTAGTTGTAAAATCCATGGAGTGGCTTTCTAAGATCACTCCACCCATCAAAACCTTTGAGGAGTTGATAAATCAGTTTATCACACAATACGCCTACAACATTCAACACCAGATAACAATGCTTGATCTTTGTAAAGTGAAACAAAAAGTAGGATAACCCTTCACTACGTTCTTGCAAAGGTGGAGGAGGTTATTTGCACGATATTCCCATCCTATTCCTGAAAAGGAAAAAATGGATATCTTCATCAATAGCCTAGATCTAGAATTAAGTTATAGGCTTAATCTTCATTGTCCTCATAACTTTGAAAAATTGATTGAAAACACAATCACCATTGAAGGGGCCTTGGTTAAACGGGGAGTGATAAAACTTGATAATCCAAGTACATCAAACCAAAACAACAATGATAAAACAAGGTTTTGGAATAGAAATAAAAATGTTGTTAATGATGGTATAGTAGATGCAAATAATCTACAAACAAGACTATCTATCTTCAATCTATCCAATGCTCCATGAATCAATCAACAAGGAAACAACAATCAACAAGGACAAACCTCCAAGCAAGAGAGCATGACCAATCAAAATACCAATCAAAATCATGGTAATTTCAATAGCAATCTTGGCAATACCCAAACATCAAATTCGTCCAAACCTCCATTCTTTTCAAATCGACGGAATTTTACCACTTTGGGGCAATCTGTTGAGTCTGCTCTTAAGGAGCTTCTTGATAATAAGGTTATCACCTTACCACCACCAAGAGATTATGAGCCACGAGTCAAACCACCATCATGGAATGACTTGTATTATTGCAATTATCATCAATGTAAAGGTCATAGAATGAATAATTGTCAAGCTTTGAAAAATCTCGTACAAGACTTAATTGACAATGGCACCATTACAATCGAAGGACATCATACCAAAGACGATCATTAAGCATTCAAAGATCCTTTACCAAACTATCAAAATGGGGAAACATCAGATGCAAAAGCTAAAAGCATAAATAATGTTGAAGACAATATAATCCGTCACATCTATGTTGATGATCAACGGGTTAATGTTATCAAAATCAGGGGAAAACAAGAATATCAACAAGTTAATGTGACTACGAGAGGACAAGCAAAAGTTGTTCTAAAAGGAAATTCATCTAAAGCAACTATTCCTTCTCCAAGTCAATATAATTTGGTTGATCAATTGAGAAAAACATCATCTCAAATCTCCATCCTTGAACTTCTCAAAATATCCCCCACACACAAGAATATTTTAGAAGAAGCTCTCGTAAACACAACTGTCGGCACTAATTTGGATGTAAATAAATTTCAAGCCATGGTGGGACATTTGTCTTCCCCCACTTGTCTTTCATTTTCTGATAAAGATGATGCCTCCATGACACATCCACATAATTCATCGCTCTATCTTGAAGTCATGATCCATAAACACTGAATTAGACATGTCTTAATAGATGGAGGAGCCGGTTTGAATATTTGTACTTTAAAGTTAATAAATGCCTTGGGAATTTCAGAAAATGCTATTGATCCACGAAGGAAAATAACTATCAAAGCATATGATGATGAAGAAATAACTTCTAAGGGATTAATATTATTACCTATCAGAGTGGGACCTGTTGTGAAGAACACATTTTGTCAAGTTCTAGATCGGGATCTTTCTTATAACATACTTTTGGGTCGTCCATGGATTCATGATATGCAGGTGGTGCCATCAACGTATCATCAATGCATCAAGTTTCCATATGATGGACAAGAAATAACTATACAAGTTGATTACAATAGTACCCAAACTTGTTCAAATCTTCGAACAACTCAAGATGCCTTTGTGCCACACAATAGGGAGGCTCTTGTTCTTTCTTCTTTTAATCTACAAGGACAACTGCAAGAATTGACAAAGAATCTTGACACTAAGCTAAATTTTAAAGATAAAGGAGTTGGTGAATATTCACTATCTCTTTCTACCTTACCTCCTTCTCCAAGGTCACATGGTTAGCCAACCTTATCAAATCAAAAGATTGCAACAACCTCTAAATCCCAAGCTTCTGTGGCAATCACAAAGTTTGAAGGAAAATTCATTAAAGCCAACACCACTGAGGAAGAAGCTGAAGATAGGGACATTCTAGATTGGCTATACAAAGATGAAGATGAATCTCTCTTGCACATTAAGTTACCTACAGAACAATATGGTAAGGGGTACGCTATCATGCAGAAAATGGGCTATGAAGGAAACGGTCCTATAGGAAAAAGAAGAGAAGGAATTGTGGAACCAATTCAACCTATTTCAATACATCCAAGTGATAAAATAGGACTTGGATATGTTAAAGATAAAGAAAACTCTACATTGCAGCAAGCACAATCAACTCATGAAGGAGAATCAATGTCAGATAAACCTCATGAATTAGTTTTCCAATTGCAGAATAGTTCAGATACTGATTCTAATGAATATGAATGGGACACCATTTATAATGATGAATTTTGGAGAGACAAACAAGTTGATACCATACATAAATATGCACCTGTTCTCATTCAAGGAGAAGGTTCAAGGCCTCCACTTGATTATGTTTTACAAAGTGATCATGACTCAAGTGAGGACGATTCAGATTCTAACACAATTGACGATCAATAGGAGAATACCATCATAGAACTTTTCTACTGTGAGGATGATAGTTGCATCAGGACTTTGACAATTCAAGACCTTACCCAACCTAATGATCCCATGCCTTTAGTTTATCCAGAACTTATTGATTGGGGAATTGATGCACCTATCCATATCCCTACATTCTATAATGATGAGGATATTATAAATTTCCTTTGTTCCTCTGATGAAGAAAACAATTGTTTCATCCAAGAATTTCATAGTCATGATTTTGATAAGGAGGGTGTCAAGTCTCTTAGCTGCAAAATAAATGAAATAAAAGATGGATCTATCGGTGAAAACCAAAAAATGGCAGTGGTAGATCACAACAAGAGAAAAATAAAGAGCGAATCCGACAGTGAAAACCTTTCTGAGGCACTGAAGGATGAGAAACTTGACACTCTTCCCAAGCATTATCATGAAAGATCTTCTATTTTGATCGAACCAACAGAATCAATCAATATAAGTACAACAGAGCAGCCAAAATTTTTGCAAATTGCAGCATCATTAACAGTTGAAGAAGTCCTGAAATTCATGGAATTCTTGAAAGAGAATCAAATTAACTTTGCTTGGTCATATGCTAATATGCCAGGGTTAGATCCTAATCTGATAATGCATCATTTATCTATCAAACCAGGGACAAAACTTGTGAAGCAAAAGCTTAGAAAAATGCATCCACATGTTGCATTATTGGTTAAAGAAGAGTTAAAGAAACTTTTGGATGTTGGATTCATTCGAACTATTGATTATGCAGAATGGATTTCTAATATTGTACATGTTTCAAAGCCAGATGGAAGGATCAGAGTTTGTACAGATTTCAGAGATTTGAATAAGGCTTTTCCTAAAGATGACTTTCCTTTTCCCAACATAGATATGATTGTTGATTTAACTGTTGGTCATGCAATGTATTCATTAATGGATGGATTTTTTAGGATACAACCAAATAAAGATTGCACCAGAGGATCAAGATCAAACAACATTCACATGCCCTTAGGGTACCTATTGCTGGAATGTAATGCCATTTGGGTTAAAGAATGTTGGAGCCACTTATCAAAGAGCAATGAAAACAATTTTTCATGATATGATGCACACATTTATGGAAGACTATGTTGATGATTTACTTGCCAAATCTCACACACGAGAAGAACATCTAGAAATCTTGTCAAAAATATTTTCCATAATGGAGAAGTTCAATGTTCATCTAAATCCAAAGAAATGTGTCTTCGGTGTTACATCTGGAAAACTCCTAAGATATATTATTTCAAAAAAGGGTATAGAGGTTGATCCAGAAAAAAGTACAAGCTATAATGGACATTCCGCCACCATGAAATATCAGTCAACTTTGATCATTGCAAGGGCGACTATAGTCCATTAGGCAGTTTATAGCTCAACTGGCAGACAAAAGCTTACCATTTACACATTTATTGCATAAAAATGTCCCATTCAAATGGGAAGACAAATGTGAAGTAGCATTCAATCAGATCAAGCAATATCTTATGCATCCACCAGTCTTAATTCCACCCATTCCAGGAAAGCCACTCATACTCTATATTTCAGCAACAAAAGTATCCTTAGGAGTATTGTTAGCACAAGAAGATTCTACAGGTAAAGAAAGGGATATATACTATATCAGCAGAACTCTAACAAGTCATGAATTAAACTATAGTTTCATTGAAAAAGCTTTCCTTGCAGTGGTGTTTGCTTCTCAAAAGTTGCGGTATTATATGTTGGCTTATATAGTTAAGCTGATAACCAAGATTGATCCACTGAAATACTTACTAAGTAGAGCTACTTTAACAAGGAGACTTGCAAAATGGGTAATGATCTTAAGTGAGTTTGACATTCACTATGTAGATCGAAAAGCTATTAAAGGACAGGTCATCACAGATCAGTTGGCTGAAGCACCTTTACAAGAAGAAGATCCAATGCACATTGAGTTTCCTGATGCAGATGTCTTCACATCAACAATTCAGAAATCATGGACATTGTACTTTGATGAATCTTATACATAATATGGTTCGGGGGTAGGGATTCTCTTTGTTACACCTGAAGGACATACCATTTCATGATCATATTGATTGATGTTTCCTTGCACAAATAACATAGCTGAATATGAGGCATTGCTCATAGGATTGAAAATAGCATTGGAATGGCGGATTACAGACCTCCAGGTTTATGGTGATTCACAGCTTGTCGTTAATCAAATTAATGATGACTATCAAACTAAAGATGATAAGTTGCTACCTTACAAGAACATGGTGGATGATTATAAAAATTATTTTGTGTCAATCAAGTTTTCACAAATATCAAGGATTGATAATAAAGCTGCAGATGCAATGGCTACCATTGCTTCCTTATTACAATTATTAGAAGATCAAATTAAGCATGAATTCTTGGTGGAACAATTGTTTTCCCCTGCCTATGATAATTCTAAGACCCAAGTCATATACCATTTAACCAGTTCTGATTCACCTTTATATGGCAAGACTTATACTTATTTGAAAGATAACATCTTACATCTGGATTTATCCCACAACCAAAAAAGGAACTTCATCCGCCAATCATCCCGTTATACCTTAATTGCCGATATCCTTTACCGACGTGGTCTTGATGGTACACTCCTTAGATGTCTTGAACATGACGAATCTGAAAATGCCTTACAAGAGGTTCATGGTGGTATTTGTGGAACTCATTCAAGTGGTTTGACCTTAGCCAAGAAACTTGTCAGAATGGGATACTATTGGCCTACCATGGAGAAAGATTCTTTTATTTTTGTCAAGAAGTGTTCTAAATGCCAGATCCATGGGAATCTTATTCATGCACCTGCACAAGAACTACAACCTTTCATTCCGACATGGCCTTTTTCTCAGTGGGGATTAGATCTTGTTGGTAAAATTCATCCTTCATCATCAAATGGGCATAAATTCATCATTACAGCTACAGAGTATTTTACAAAATGGATTGAAGTTGTTCCTCTGACCACGGTGATTGGTAAACAAATATCTTCATTTATCCTAAATTACATCATTTGTAGATATGGAATTCCTAATTCTATCATCATTGATAATGGAAGGCCTTTCAAGAATCAAGATGTGGATGAACTTTGTGAAAGATTTCACATCCAACACAGGTTCTCTACACCTTACTATCCAAAGGGTAATGGTCAAGCAGAAGCTTCTAACAAAACACTCTTGAAGATATTGAAGAAGACAGTAAATGATGCAAGTCGTGATTGGCATGTCCAATTAAATCCAGCTTTGTGGGCATATAGAACCAGCATTCGCACACCAATAGGAGCTACCCCATATGCCTTGGTCTATGGAGCAGAAGCAATCTTACCACTAGAGGTTGAAATACCTTCACTTAGGGTCTCACTCAAGGGATTGATAAGTGATGAAGACTACAGAGTATCTCACTTGCAAGAGTTGGAACTGTTAGATGAAAGACGTCAAAATACAACTGATCATTTGAAAGGTTATCAATAGGTTATGTACTGTAGTTATAATCACATAGTTAAACCATAGACATTTCAAGTAGGTGACTTAGTCTTGAGAGAAAATCCACGTAATCAGCAAGATAGAGAAAAGAAAGGTAAATTTGAACCAAACTGGCTTGGTCCATTTGTCATCATTGCAGCATACGGTTCTGGTGCATATCAGTTATCCACATTAGAAGGGGACCTATTTGAAGAGCCGATCAATAGCATTCATTTGAAGAAATTCTATGTCTGAATTGTCAACTCCTGAAAAAACCAAAAAAAAAATCATAAAAAGTCCTGAAAAAATTTAAAAAAATCATAAAAAGTCTTGAAAAAATCCAAAAAAAATCATAAAAAGTCCTAAAAAAATCATAAACATTAGAAAAATCATGAAAAAGAGCAATAAAAACAAGTGGTGAAAACTTGGCAAACAGGCGCTTCTTGTGATCAAAATGGGCTCCTCCATTTATTATCTTATGTCTTGCATTCACTTTAGGCATCATCCATCCATATCTGTCATTTGTACATATCTATCATATCCATATCATGCAATGGGAATCCTTGTGTTTCATCATGGCTTGATGAAATTTGTACATATTCATACTCTTTAGGTTGTGTTTACACTGGGGGCAAAAGCTGAAATATAGACCAAACAAGCAAGGGGCAACGAGCTTTTTGAACATCACAAACAGACACAAAACAGTTTGCCAAAAAAAAAACAACAAAAATTGCCTTAGAAAAATAAACCACAACATACTTATTCAATGCCAATTGACATCAAAACAAAATGATCCAAATAAACTATTGAAATGAGAATATCAATAATGATAACCAACTTGGATGATCTTAATCTGAATAAATGTTTGAAATACTTTAAGCAAAATTTGAATGGTTGTTTGATTTTTATATCATATCTCTGGAGCAATTCAATGATGTACGAAACTAGAAAAGCAAGGAAGGAGTATGATTTTTATTTGTCTGTTGTTTGTGAGGAAATCATTAGTACTATGCAAATTGGTCGCGAGACATGCTCTGTTACAGATCATTGATGACATTTCAGAATTTGCATGGGAAAAGGGTTAACTCTTTTCTGTTTATGCAAGCAATACTCAGGGCATCTCGGTTCAACTATACCTAGATGCTTGTATTAACTTGCTATATCAAAAATCATGAAAGCAATACTCAGGTCATCACTAGTGCTAACATACCCTTTGATGCTTGTATTAACTTTCAACATTTCAATGCTCTATGATGATATAAAAAGCAAAAATAAGCTCTCCAAATGGAAATATTGTATGGATATCCTGCATGGTTAGTATAGATTGCATTCATGTTAGAATTTTGCATTCATAGATTTCTCAAAAACTGGCGAAGTATCAAATGGTTCATATCTTTTTTATTACATGACTGAGTATATTTTGACATTCACAAAAACATCATTTCATACATCATTTTATATATGTTTGCATTAGAAAATCACAAAAATATAGCATGCATACATACACATTCATAAACATGTATAAATTGTATTGTACATCATATTCATATAATAATTCATCAAATAAAGTTCATCTCATCTCATATATCATGCATATATATACATCATAAACAATCATAAACATAGCGAAACCATCATATCATAAACATCATGCATATAAAAAATCTCATCACAAATCATCTCTGCATTTCATATATCTCAAAAATGAATGTCAAAATATACAAGGATGTCAACTATAAATGATATAACATCATAAAAAATGAGACCATCTCAGGGTGTATACAAATGTCTCAAAAGAGTATCACAAAAACATCATCTACAATGCACTAGGTAGTGCTATCCTCTGATGGAGCTGGTCTGGGACTTGTACCACCTGCCCCTGATGGACCTGCTCTGCCTATCCCTGATGGTCCTCCCGGAGGTAATGGATGTATGACACCTCTACTGGTAGTACGAGAGTGACTATGAGTAGAACATGACCGAGTATAACTCTCCCTTCGCTTAGGTGGAACAACATCATGAAAGCTGGTCCTGTAAAACTCAGCCTCCCGGGTGGCTCTGGTAACCTCTCTCATCATGTCACCAGGTAGGGTGCTAGCTGCTACTCTCTGTAGACTATCTGCCAAAGCAATGGCCTGCTCACCCTGCTGTCTGGCTATATCCCTCTCAGCAGTAACTGAAGTCAGCTGTCCCTGCAACTGTGTAATCAAGGCTTGTGCATGTGCTAGCTGAGTCTGTAAACTCTATACTGTACTCTGTAGAGAGGATATCTGACCTGATACTGCTGGATCTACTGAAGGAGATGGATCTGTGTGTCTCATCCATGGTCCACCTCTGCCACCTCTCCTGCCACCTCTCCTTCCACCCCTATCACCACCCCTACCATCACCACCATCATCTCCCTCTGAATCATCATCTCCTTCACTCTCATCATCATCATTGCCCTCTGAATCATCACCCTCTGAAGCTAAATCTCTCTGTCATCATCTCTGTACAGCAATAGGAGAAATAGGTTCATCAAGATCAAACATACGTGGTGTAGGATGCTCTAGGACATACTGGCTATACTCTAGGGTCATTCTTGCATCGAGAACATCAACTCGGTAATCCTACATCACCGCTCCTAAACTGGTGAACTCTGCCACTGCTGTCTCATACGAAATCCGTGGACCCCATAATGCAAGCTCTGGCTGTCGCCGTGCATAAATGGCAGAACCCACAGGCATACCCTGAATCCGTCCAAACTGCTGACATACTCGTCTAGCAAGAAATCTCTCAATGATCCACGGAGTTCGCCCAATCAAAAATTTGGATGTACACACATATGGCATCTCCCTCGCATCCTCTGGCCATGCCTCACAATCTAAATATGGCTGCCAGCATACTGTATCCAGACCATCCAAGAGACGCTGCCAATGATCTAGTTTGCCCAGTCTCGGCTAAGCAATAATGTTGGCATATCTCCATCTATACGATCGACCAGCTGGTCGATGTCCTCAAGTCAATGGTCACAAAACAACAAAGTGCTCCCATGCCCATATCTGTAATAATGAGCAACCAACAGCAAAACTCCGGCCTCTACCATAAACAATATGATGTAACTCATCATACAAGTGCACAAGCATGCATGTACCCCACGCATATCGTGTCCCCTGCATCACCATACTCTCTAGCACACGACCCCACCTAATCGCGAACCCCTTCAACCTATGGTTGGGGCATAACACACCTCCAATGAATCCTGCAAGTAGAGACGGTTAAGGTGGATATGTATCTGTCATCTCACCCCATGGGATGAAATACCCAGCAATGTGATCATCTCTAAAAATCCTCCTCAAAGCATTAGTGCCTCCAGCCTCTCGGCTATCAAAAACCACTATCTCCCCCATCACTGGGATCCTCAGGATGCGATATACGTCCTCAGGGGTCACTGTAATCTCTCCGATTGGTAAATGAAATGTGTTGGTGTCACTATTCCACCGCTCAGCGAGTGTTGTCAATAAAGCCCTGTTGAGGTGAACCTCAGGCATATCAAGCAATGACCTCAATCCACAGGCCTCAATCACATCTCGGTCTGACTGTAAGAACTGTGGAATCAATGTCCATGTACTCGGAAATGTCTCTCGTGACTGCAATACACCCAATCTCTCCTGTTGACATATCATGACAAAGCAAAATCAATATCCAATCATCATGATTTATTAATCAAATCTAAATATCAAAATATTTGTTTTTCATTTTCATGGAAAGTAGATAATCAACATCATGTTTATTTTTAACAACTTTAGAAATGGACATATCAATCAAAACTATTTGTTTTTCATCATTATGGAAGGCAGATAATCATAATCATGTTTGTTTTTAACAACTTTAAAAGAAAATCTATCAATTTTTATTTGTTTTCCAACAACTTTGGGAACAAATTTATCACTCACAACAACAGTCAATCAAGGGCGCTACATAAAACATCATGGGCGCTACAAAAATCTTTATATGTGCTACAACATCAAGGGCACTACAGAAAACATCGGCGCTACAGAATTCCTCATAGGCGCTACAGGATCAAATGCGCTACAAAAAATGTTAAGAGCGCTACAAAATCTATCATATGTGCTACATGATTAAATGCGCTATAAAAATTGTCAAGAGTACTATGGAAATTCTTAAGGGTGCTAAAACACAGTTTTCTATAATCAAGAACATTGAAAAACATGCAACAAAAGGAAAATTTTCAAAAAGTAGGAGTTTGACGAGGTGCATACTGGAGGTCCATAGTGTGCTGGCTGCTGATGTCATCAGATGCGCTCGAAACGGTGCTGGTGAACGGGAAGTGCCATCTTTCTCACTCCAGAGCTCAAAATTTGCAAATTTTACTAGGTTAAAATGGAAAATGACATGGAAAATGACATTTTTAACCTATATAATGGCAAAATTGAGGCATTTTATCACATTTTTACATAATAGGGGAAATTTTAGTCATTAATTTTTTATTTCACATCTTTCTGGGTCAATTTCTTCATATTATTATGTTCAAACGATGAATCAACATTTTTAAAAATCATAAAACTCAAAAATCTAAAAAAAAAATCAAAAAAATTGCAAAATTTGCAAAAATCAAAATCTTATCAATTCATCGTTCGAGGGGGCATATGCCTATCAATCAGACAGCTAACATCTGGGGCAAATTTCAAAGTTCTTTGAAGTAATGCATAAAACACATCACTTCAAAGAGGGGCAAAATGCATATACCTAAAAATGGTCATATCACATTGTCTAGGTAACTAATTAAATATTTTTAATATTTAATTAAAATCTTAATTTCATCTACATATAAATAAATTTAAATAATTTATTTATATTGTTCATTCTTTCATTTTGATTAAATAAATAAGTTTATTTAATCATCTTTTCGTATTCGTTTCTTAATTAATTAAATAAACATTATGATTTATTTATATTAATTATCAATAAACTTGATTTGGATATTTTATTCAAATAAAGATTAAATATTCCTCTCTTTTAAATATATTCTTCTAAAAATCCTTTCACAATTAAATATTCAAAATATTTAATTAAATTCTTCTAATATCCATTTGCATTAATGTTTTCTAAAATATTTTGATTGTTCTAAAGTCACGTTACAATTATATGTTACAAAATATTTAATTAAATCTTCCATCAGTTCAAGAAATCAAAAGAAAAATCAGGAATTCAATAAATGGAATTAAAATAAATTTATTTATTTATTTAATTTAGGGATTATCTTACAACGGTAGTAAAACAGAGCTGCCAAAATGAAAATAAATTCCTGTTTTTGTGCTTGGGGCTTGTTCTCAAATTAAGGTTGAAGATAGGCATCCCTCCTTCTCTCCAACCTCCCAACCTCTTCCATTTTCTTCTCAACCTCTCCATCTCTCACCATTCAAACTTACTAGACAACCTCACAGCCGTTGATTCTTGCCAGCCAGGATTGTCACCATAAAAAGCTATAAAATAAAAGGCTGCCGGATTAACTTTGAGTTGATAAGGCTTTTCGTTAGGAAGAATTATAGTCCATTTTCATGCGGCAGCCACAGCATTCATAATATTCAAGCATCATAGTATAGCATAGAATCATGGCATATTCACTCTATTTCATAGCATACTCCATTTACAGCCCCTGTGCATAATTCATAGCCCCCTGTGCATATCCATTAGCAATTTTCACCTTCACCAGCATTTAGGATAGAATTTCCTTTGTATACTCATTTTGTAGACAACCATTTGGAGAAGCTGAGCTTACACAATCTGAGAGCAGCAACTTCGAACAAATCTCTGGAGATAGAGAAAGATGGAACGCTTCTGAAGATTTTCTGCTTATTTTAATTGCATTTCAAATTTCTTTAGTTTAAAGTTCTGTTAATTGTTTTTTTTTGTTTTCATTTGATTACATTATAGAACATACACAACAACAAACCATAGTAGGAGGAATGGCCTTCCATTACTTAAAACTCAAAATTTATACTTGCAAGCTTGTTATAGGAAGTCCCTTGATTTATGTCAAGATCTTCCTCTTAATGAGAAACAAGGCTTCCAAATAAATGGAAAAAGATAATTAAATCATATTACTACAATCCTACAGAATTTTCAAACCAATGGAAGTCTATACAAAGCCGTTCATAGTGAAGAAAGTTGAAAAACACAATTTTTCCTTTGAAACGTTAGTGTTTATTTGAAATTCTTCTTACATGAGCATTGAACAACCCTTGCTCGAGCCTCTCAAGGATTTACATAGATTTTCTCATCCAACTCTAACTGACCAATGCCCCTAACCACTAAGAAATCAACTTTGTAAAACACATAACCATTGCAATTACAAATTTGTTGAATTATGCAACTCACAAATTTGTAACTTTTATCACTTTCCTACTAATGAATCTAAACTAATTTACATGCATTGTCACATATTTTCCTTTTAGGCTTACAAATTCAACTTGTTGATTCATTTTAATGCAAGAGTGCATTTGTACAAATTTGATCATCAAACTCACAAAATCGTTAAATACATAAAGAATCGTCTACTTAGACCTTATTTTCAATACCTACTATGATAAAGCACCTAAAACTCCAAGACTCGCCTAAAATCCCTTAGGAAAGACTACTACCAAAATGAAATTTGCAACATGGTTGTAGGTGCCCTTGCACCATTTGGAATGACACCTTATACAAGTGTGGCGTAGATGGGACTTTCTTGAAATGTGTGGATAAAGCTCAACAAGAACGGTTACTGAATATTTTTCATAATTAGGCTTGTGGAGGTCACTTCTCTTCCACTGTAATCGCCTTCAAAATCATATGGTATGGATACTAATAGCTTGGAATTTTCAAGGATGCCTATCACTAGGTAGCCAAATGTGAAAAATGTAAATTATTCACAGGGAGACCTCAATTTTCAGCCCTACCACTCAAGCCTGTGGTTATTGATGGGCCATTTCAATAGAGGGGGCTTGATTTTATTGGCACAATTAGCACATAGTCAATTGGATGCCATAACCACATCATTATATCCACTGATTATTTCACTAAATGGGTGGAAGCGATTCCAGTCAAGAGAACCACTTCTAAAGTAGTTTGTGATTTTATCAAAGAAAATATTTTAGTCAGGTTTGGGTTTCCATATAAACCAGTAACTGACAATGCTACCAGTTTCTCCTCTAACAAATTTTTTCTTTCTTGCTATGATTATGGAATCTCCCTTTCCCTTTCAGCCAACTATTACCCTCAGGGGAATGGTCAAACATAATCTAGCAACCAAAATTTGATAAATATTATCAAGATGCTAGTTGATGAAAATCAAAAGGACTAGAAAAAAAGTTTGTATGAATCCCTATGGGTAGATCAAATAAGTCCAAAGAGGGCCTTTAGGACAACCCCCTTTGAATTGGTATTGTGGACATTAAAATATGCAAATGGCTAAAATTTTAACATGCACCATTAGCATGATTAGTATTTCAAAACAAAGAAAAATTCAACATCCATATGAGATAATCAATCATGCTTTAAAATGCAATCCAATAACAAGATAACTAAAGAATATAATGAAAAAAATGAAGTATACCTATCCCATATTCGATTGGTGCCATTTTCATATGAAAAGTGGCCCTTTCCCAACCCTTGACAAGCTCAAATGATGAAGATGTAATGCTATGACAATGAAGTGGACAAAATTAGCTCTCAATGTGAAGAGAATAACTTTTCATAAAGTTTGTGGAGAATATTGTGGAGTTGTGGAGGATTAAATCAGTCGAGAGGGTCTCTATTTATATAATATAATGATAGAAGAATGCAAGATAGGAGGAATGTGGGATCAAAGATAATCCAATGGCATTGTGCCACTTGTCAGCATTCGAACAGAGGAAGGTTGAGGACATCTTGGTCAATGTGCCAAAGATGGGGATATTTGAAATTCAAAAGATGGCTTGTTAGAGGGAGAAGAAAAGTCTTAAATGCCAAGTGGGAAACATGTAAGAGACAATGTAAGAAGAGTTAATGCTATCTTGGAGGACAAGACATGTGAGAGGAAAAATTCAAACTGGAGGAATGTTCCCTAAAGATGCCATAGTTGAATGAAAAGGAGGAATTAATCAATCAATTAAATTGATTTATGTGCACACGTTGCAAAATCTAGAGAAAAGAGGATTAGGATTAGCATTAGTCATGGTTTGATTAATTTAAGTGAAGATTAGCTGATTTTGACTTTTTGACTTAGATTTTAGGATTAAAATAAATCAAAATGAGAAGAAAATGATTTAGACTTATTAAATAAATATTTTGATTTATTTAGCTAAAGGGGATGATGTTAGTGTTAAAGATGAATTTATTTAGTTTAAATGGAGGATTTTAGGAGATTAATTAAATAAACTTGATTTATTTAATTAATGGACGAATATGATTTAATTAAATGCATGATGTCAATTTTGCATGTCTACATTTTTCCCCTCTTTGAAGAAATGTATTTGTTGCATTGGTTCAAAGAATAAACTTGCCATGGTCAAATTTAATTTTTATTTTTATTTTTTTAGATGCCCTAGTGGAAAGAAGTACAATGGTACATTGTCCCCTCAAGAGATTGAGCGAAAAGATTCAATTTGAGGGTTGATCTCGTGATAAAGAGGTTCAAGATGGATGTATGGATGGTTATGATGATGATGCAAATGAGATGGTTTTAAGATGCTTAGAATAACCAATCTATATTATCCTAAACAACTTAAATGATGATATGATGTGATGATGCCTATATGATTATGTAATGGATATTTTATGCAAATGTATGGTTCTATGAAATTCTTTGGCTAACGGATCTATACTATGATGATAATCAATATGATATGATATGATGTTCAGTATGCTGATGGTTTTTGGATGCAAGATAGATGCATTTGCAATGATGATTAACTACCATAGTATGATGTTAGCATGGAAAAAGAAGAAATGATATGATGACAAGAGGATTCAACAAGCCAACTTTATTAGAGATAATGATGAAAGATCTAGATGATTTGCTTATTAGAAATTGATATTTTAAAATGGATTCTTACCTTATGTTTGATTACACACATAGATACGATGCATCAAGGTATAAAGAACCAATATGGTGTTGTACCTAGTGTGATGGACTTTGACTTGACAAATATATAGGAGTTTTCTTGTTGACACTTGACATATAGAAACCTTGCTAGGATGCACCTAACAAAGCAAGTATTCACCAAGTTATATTAAAAGAACGTCCAACAAGCACAACAAACAAAAGATAATGATCGATGCCCCATTGCTTTCTCTCTAAATCACTTTGATTAGACATCATTGAGAGGTCATTGGAATGAGCTCAATAAGATAAATCAAAAGGAAAAGATCAAGAACACAAACAAGTCAATGTTCTTCATACCACTAGCCAAGACTAAACTATGATGATGCCTGATGTTGATGTCCATTGTAGGAAGGATGCATCCTAGGACATGACAATATTAGATGATTTTGATATGGGACTGATTGGATGATAGGCTATTGACACAAAGATTTGACTAACTTGTTCACGTACTGACCTAGACTTGAGACCTTGACAATTTTGATTTTTCACTTTCGATCTGCTAGACTTGCTTCTTACTGTTTCACCAAAGGTTGGGGATGATGATCACTTATTATGAGTGATGTTTATTGCAAGTGGAGGTGAGATGAGGACGGATGGATTTTTCAAATATTTGGATGTTTTTGATGTTTTTAAATTTTTTGAGGTTGCTTTTGGTATTTTTGGGTTATTTGAATTTTTTTGGATTGTATGAATGTTTTTGGATTTTGATGTCTCGGGGGATGATCAAAGATTAGCCTTGCCTATGTTTAAGCTTAGAGATGACATAGTTCGGATAC